>PVJH01013204.1:0-61238 GCA_004026705.1 Nesogale talazaci
CTGCTAAAGAGCCTGAGGTCAACCCACATAGCGCTTCAACAATATCGTTAAGTCCCCACAATGTGCTGGGCACCATGCCAGGCACTGAGTAATGCAGTGCTCAACAAAACAGATATAGTCTCTGACTTCATGGAGCTTAAAGCCATGGGAGAGACAGCAAATAAAGACACATACGTATAAATAAACCCACATGTATATTAATAATAACAATGATGAATTATTTAAAGCACTTTGAAAAGAAAAAACAAAAACAGATTCTTTGAGACAGCGTGACGGGGACCCACATTGAACTGGGTGGGTAGGCAAGTCTTTCTGAAGAATTGCTGCCTTTTAAGCTGCGACCATGTAACATCTCAGAGTAGATGGACTTAAGACACAGGGGAGAAGGTGTAAGATAGTCTGTAATTCATGTTAGAGGAAAGGGAAGAAAGTGGATGCAATTGTAGGAGCTGTGGCCAGAGGAGTCGATCCTGGGGTAAGATGTTGGATATGTCCACACGTTCCAGATCACTGTGTCAGGTAACCCATGTTCAAGGCTTTTGATTTCCCGTTCAATCACAAATCACGGAAAGATGTTAGGTAGAGGCAGAAAGTTTTCTGGAGTGCCACCTGCCCCAACTACATTTCCAATTCTTGATACTAAATCTTCTGAACTAATATAAGAATGTCAGCTTCTCAGAAGCAACAAAGCCCACGTGGAAGAAGCACACCAGCCTGAGTGATCACGAGGTACTGAAGGGATCCAGTGTCAGGCATGAAGGAACTAAAATTATATCATTATAAATATGGGGGAGTACAGACTGGTGACCCAAAACCCATCAATAGGTGAAGCGACATCCTCTTACAGAGGGGTTGCAGGGAGGAGATGACCCAGTTAAAGTACAGTGATGTAACAACGAAATATGCATCTTTCCTCTAGTTCTCAAATGCTTCCTCACACCCACTATCATGTTCCTGGTTCTACCAGACAAGACCAACTAGAACAGGGGATGTACACTGGAGTCGGAAACATGGGGAATTTAGGATAGATATTTCCTCAGGATGAGTGATGGAAGTGGTGACACTGGAAGGATGGAGGGATGGTGGAGTAGAAAGGGGGAAATAATTTCAGGGATCTACATATAGACTCCTCTCTTGGGCATGGGGAAGTGAGTGAAGGGACATATTGGACAGTGTACAATATGAAATAGCAATTTGTAAATTATTAAAGGTTCATGGGGCGGAGGGAAGAAGGGAAATATGAGGAGGTGGAGCTGGGAGACTAAGTGGAAGGAGGATGTCTTGAGAGTGATGATGGCAACAAGTGTGCAAATGAGATATGCATACAATTGATGTATGTATGAATCATGAGGGGAGGTGTATGAGTACCTAATAAAATGATACATTTTTTTTTTAAAAAAGGAGGAGAGGAGCTTTTTTTTGTTAAGAGGAGCTTATACCAAGGGCTCCAGTGGAAGATGGTTGGAAATGTAAGCGGCAACATGTGTGCAATGTGCTTGATACAGATGATGTACTGAATGTTATAAGAGCTGTCAGAGCCCCCAATACAATTATTTTTTTTAAAAAGAATGTCAGTTGCAAGAGGCCAGGGGTTTTTATTTGTATTATTCAGTGCTCTGTTTGCAAAGCCTAAGCTAACAGGAGCTCAGTAAACATTTGTTGGATAAACTCTGGATCACAGAGGATAGCAGAACTTCTTTATCATTCTAGATGAAGCTCATACTCAGAATTTCAATGGCTCTGATATCGGATAAGCATCTAAATATGGTTTTAACATCATAGGAATTTCTCTTTTATATTTTTTATTATTCAATACTTTTATTAGGAGCTTTCATATCTCTTATCACAATCCATACCTTCATCCAGGGTGTGAACCACATTTGCATATATGCCACCATCATCATTTTCAAAGCATTATTTTCCCACTTGAGTCCCTGATATCAGCTCCCATTTCATTCCCCTCCCTCTCTTACCCTCCCTCCCTCACTAACCCTTGATGAGTTATAGATTATTATTTTCATATCTTACATCGTATTCCATCTCCCCTCACCCACTTTTCCATTGCTCATCCCACCGAGAGGGAGGAATAGGTAAAGCCTTTCTCTCCTCTCCTCTTCCCTAATTCTCCTGGTATCTCTACTCTCATTGTTACCCCCGGAGGCTTGATCTATCCTGGATTCCCTGTGTTGCAGTGTGCATGCTCTGGTCTAATCTAATCTATAAGGTAGAATTGAGGTCATGATAGTGGGGGGAGGGCATCACAAAGAACTAGAGGAAAGTTGTGTGTCTCATAGGTGTCACACTGCAACCTGACTGGCTAATCTCTTCCCTGTTTCCATTCTGTAGGAGGATGTTCAATTGTCTACAGATGGACATGGAGTCTCCACTCCATGGCCCCCACCCCCACCCCATTCACCTTGGGTATGATGTTGTTCTGGGTCTCAGATGCGTGGTACCTGATCCATAAGGATTTCTTATTGCATAAGAAAAGTTTAATCCTCCAGCACACATCTGATCAGTCAAAGGCTCTTTAAACAGAAGCCTATTTTGTAAATGTTTTGATTAGGAACATGAAAGGGGAGGGAAAATGATACTTAAATATAATCTATATAGTAAATATTAGGGAATATTTAGCTGCAAGTGAGGGGAAAAATCTGCAAACTATAAATGAGTGGGGGAGTATTATAGGAGCAGTTGTAACTTAATGGATCCTTGGAGAGGGAGTTCAGGAATGTAACTCCTAGAACTGCTGGACCCAGGCTTTGTCCTCAAGTAAGCTCTTTCCCAGGGGTCCCATCCCTGGATACTGGCAAGTCAGACCTCACAAGCCTAGAAGAAAGTTTCAATAGACTTTATCTCTGAGGTCACCACTGTGGCCAAAGAGATGCAGTATTCCCACCACTGAAGGGGAACAGACAATCCTACCTGAACTCAGGTACTAAGAAAAGCTATGTAAGCTTTGTGCAATGAACAAGGGAGACCTAAGAATTGATGTATTTGAATTATGCTGCTTCAGAAGAGGTCCCACAAAATTGGGCTTGGAAAAAGTACAGCCAGAATATTCCTTCAAGGTGAGGATGGTTGAGTTGAAAGCAAATGTTTTAAGAATGATGAGGGTAACAAATGTACAAATATGATTGACATACAAGGGATGAATGTGTGGATGGTGATAAGAGTGGTATGAACCCCCAATAAAATGATTTTAAAAAGAAGAAGGAGAAGAAGAAAGGATGGTAAGACTTTGTCTCACCTATTTTGGACATGTTATCAGAAGAGATCAGGCCCTGTTAAAGGACATCATGCTTGGTAAAGTGGACAGTCAGCACACAGGGAAAGGCCCTCAATGAGATGGATTGACAAAGTGTCTGCAACAGTGGGCTTAAACACAATCAAAGCTGCAGGACCTGGCAGTGGGGCACACCGTGTCACGTGAGTAAGAACCAACTCAACAGTCCCTGACAACAATGACAGGAAAGGTCATTCTCCAAAGGAAACAAAGATGCCAAAGGCAGAATAGGAAGTGAATGTAGACACCTCCCGTTACCACCCACCCCCCAAAATCAAAAAGTGTTAGGTATCATTTATATGTCAAAAAATATTAAAGACAGAGAATACACATACACATGCACATACACATACATACCCATACACATACATAGTGCACATAAGAAATGATCGCTCATCGGGGTCTACAATTTGATATGTATATATATATATATATTGCATTTTTGCATAAAATATGGAAGTGAACAATTGTTTTCCCAATGAAGCATCTATATGCTCTAGCCATAATCGAAATTGAAATATTAGACTTGGATATATAAACTTTCTGCTCTATTTTCTAAGGTCCTATCACACAAGAGCACTCTATCAATGCATACGCAAGAATCCAGTGACCAAGAGGAAAACCATACCTATTAGTCTATGTATGCTGTCCTGACATGTGACAAGAAGGAAGTCATAAGAACTTTATGAGTCTCTAAAGACTCATAAGTATTAGGTATTCACATAATACTTTTAAAATAAATGCAAACTTACCAGAAAGTGTAAAGCCAAATGTGGTGTCTATTACAAACTTAGATATACTTTTATGTATAGTGCTAAAAATGATGTTGTGTTTTGGACCAGTTATTTACTGAATCAAAATGTTTTCCATTTTCAGCATTTTCCTACTAAATGAGAAGCATAAAGAATGTGAAGTGTAAACATAGTTCAAACAAGCCTGAGAAGTTTAGGGAAGTGCTCGTGGAGAAACCCTCGTGGTTTAGTGGTTACATGCTGAGCTGCAAACTCAATGAACTGAGACGAGAGTCAGATAATAGACCTTAACATGAACAGAATGATACAACAATAAAAAATCATTTTTATAAGGGGATGACAAAACTAAGAACAAATGATAATAATGAAATCTTTTAAGTAGACAAACATATTAAGTATACAAAACCACTATGCTGCAATTGAGATAGAAGAGCATAGTAAGAGAAATGTTTTGTAGCTCTAAATCTTGCCATGGAAATATGTGGGGGGGCGGGGAGGTAAAGACAGAGCACAACTGCCCTTATCAGGTTCCCCAGACTGGAAGTCTTTATGGAAACAGGCTGCAGGAGTTTCTCCCACAGGGTAGTGATGATGGGCTGGCTGTGTGCTTTACCTGCTGAGCCACCACGGTTCCTTTGGTCAAAGATAAAAGAGATATTTAAAACTCCACAAAGATAAAAATAGTGAAAATTTTAAAAAACATAGATACACTTTGAAAATGAAGAATTCTTTGTTATAGTAGGCATCTGATTAGTTTAATAAAATACAAATTTATGATAAAGTTTTTTAAAAAGGAGGAAAATGGTGGGGGGGAGAAAAACATGGAATCAAACCAGTAGCCTACTACTAAAAACTCCTAAGGTGGTTAAGAGTAGCATGCATCATACACTCTTTACTATCCATTATATAGTATACCAATTACAGCTGGAAACTCCCAAATAAGCTCAATATTAAGCTTCCATGTGGGCATGGGTCATAACTCTTTTTCATTGCTATACCTCAAAAGCCTAGCATAGGATCTGCATAAAATAGATAATCGATACATTTTGCTCCATGAATGCATGATAATCACTTTACTCACCTGTTTACATGATTTTCAGACTTCCAATACTTCTATATTTTGTAGAGTTCTATGCCCCAACCAAGATATTTTTTTCTCAACTCTTTATAGCATGTCAAGCTCTTAGTTGAATTTCTCTCAATTGAGGCAACTATCAAATGTATGTGATTTATTGGGGGCAGTGGTCTTGACAGGAAGGAGTCACAGTGGTGTAGTGGGTTGCAAATTGAGCTACTAGTCCCAGGAACAATAGTTCAAATCCACCAACTGCACTGCAGGAGAAAGGTGAGGTTGTCCACTCACATAAATATCTGAGAGACTTGTTGGAACACTCATAGCTTCTACTTTACTAAGTAAGGACAAAAGGCATATAAACAGCAGATAACCCAGAATAATAAGACAAGGTATGTAAATATGACTACTTTCTCCCTTTGTGTAGCCTTTTTTAAAAAAAAAAAATCTACAATCAGCCAATCACTGTTGCTTGATGAAGAAATGAACTGGAACAGGACTGTCCCAGTACAGAAACTCCAGAATGCCACATACAGGAATTACATTCCCCTTGCACCAAGTGAGTTTTAATTTATTTTTTTAAGTTCAACTTTGACGTTTTATCTAAGAAAGAGCAGACTTGATGTAAACTGTTTTTCTTCTGTAAGAGACAATCACACACACACACACACACACACACACAGAGCTTTTAACCATAAGAATAAGAATAGGGCTGGGCCCCAGTGGCGTAGTGGTTGTGCGTGGGAATGCGGCCCACTGGGACGGAGGTTCAATTCCAGCAGTGGGGCTGGGCCTCCTACTCCCACCACTGGAGAGCAGTGATTTCCCCCCCCACACCCAAAAAAAAAAAAAGAACAACCAACCCTATGAGATCAAAGGGAAGCATATGTGCAGGTATAAAACTGAGGGGGCAGGAGTGGACAGGAAAGAAAAATGAGTGGAAATGGTAAACACAGGGAGGAAATGAGAAGAGTGCTATTTTATATTATATGGATTGCACAAAACGTCACAAAACAAAACATGCATGAATTGTTGAATTGAAAATCAATTTGTTCTGTAAATTTTCACCCAAATCACCAATGTTGAAGGAAAATAAAAAGACTTAGGAATGGAGTTCATTTGTAATGAGGAGTCTGAAAAAAAGAAAAAAAAAGAAAAGAAATCATTTGTATGCCAGTTTAATATGCTCCAATTGGATGTGAATTATCAATTTATATAATATCTATTTTCTATAAATTAAGCTAGAGACCTAGGAAATGATGTATTCTTTGTTTGCTAAAGGAGATCAATCTGGGACTTATTCAAGTTGATAATGAGTTCTTTAGAAAAAGATAGAAATCAATTCTGAGAGCAGAGGTAAGGTAAGCAATATTGTCTGAAATTGAAACCAAAGGCAACTCCATTTCTGTCAGTTTAATAAGCATTATATGTCAATTAGAATCTGCTATTGTTTTTCTTTTAATGAAGATGGTTTATATTGACTAATAACTTCTGAATTGTCCGGGCATTTGAGGAGGTGCAAAACTTACTCTCATTAGATTGATCAAGAATTGCTTAATTTGAGCTCTGAATGGAATTTCCCTTTAGGCTGTGAATTGCATCCAGTTTGGATCAGGATAATGACATAGTAACCTCCAGCAATTGCAACTTATCAAGGAAGTATTTATAGTACTTGAAAAGTTAAAGAACTTTGGAGATTTAAAACTCTAACATACACTGAATGATATTTGCTATCTTTTACACTCCCAAATTAACTATTTCTACTTAATTAGCCATGCAGAATAACAGCATTACATTTTATGCACTCATTACAGTACTGACCACATTCCTAAACACCCTTAAGGATTAATTCCTAAGAAGTAATTGACCTTGCACTCTTTAAAATGTTTTACTCTACTTAAATTTCAACTTCAATTTCTTCTCCCTCAAAGCAATCACCACGTGTCTATCAGTTTGCTGTACTATGGTGGCTGCAAGCTACTGTAAGGCTGGGAGCTAGATATATCACCAGTATTTCAAATACAGCTGGGTCACCAAGTTTCAGGGGGAGCTTCCCGACGAAGACTAGACAATGAAGAAGGAATAAACTGTCCACTTCTGAAGGATCAACCATCAAAAATCTTATGAATAGGAGCAGAACACGGTGCCAAAAAAGAGCCCCTCAGGTAGGAAGGCACTTAAATTTTGATAGAAGAAGAGCCGTTTTCCCAAAGTATAGTCAACCATAAAGGTGTGGATGAAATACAATGTTCATGACCCTCCTTTGCTGACAGAGCACAATTGAAAATGGGAAGAAACAATCGCAAATGTCTGTTAATAATGAGATCCTGCCTTCCCTCTCAAAGGGGATAAATAAAAGAAATGTGGGAGAAGGGAGACAACAGACAGTGTAAGATATGAAATGACAATAAGAAGATCAAGGATTCATGATGGTGGAAGGGTCGGGGAGGGAAGGGGGAAAAGAGGAGCTGAAACCAAGGACTCAAGTAGAAAGAAAATATTTGGAAATGTTGATGACGATACATGTACAAATGTACTTAATACAGTTGATTGAGGAATTGTTATAAGATGTGTAAAACATCCCCCAATAAAATGAGTAATAATAAATAGAAATCATTAGATTGTGGAATGGACAACCTGTGAATCTAGGAAATTTAGAATTTTAAAAAATGTAATGAAAACACATTACCTAGGTTGAAAACACATGCCTAGGTTGATATCCTAGGCATCAGTGAGCTAAAATTCACTGGTTTTAATTATTCTGAACTAGTCAATGACTTACAATGGTTTACTAAGCCAGAAATCACAAATTCAAAGAATGGTGTCATATTATCACCAAAGAGAACATTTCTAGATCTATCTTAAAGTACAATGTGATTTCTGCTAGGATACTATCTACTAATGAACTCACTTTACAGCAAATCAAGTGAAGCAATGGACCCATCCCCATGAAATCCACTAGACTTACCATAGTCCACATCATGCTGATACAATGAACTTAAGAAAACAATGGAATGGCTGGAGGACACAATTACAGCATCAGCAAGGGTCAAGTTTGGTGCATTAAGTTGACTCCAACTCTTATGCACCCTGCCTGTTCTGTGCCATCCTGATAATTGCTCTAATCCTTGAACACACTGCTGCAAGCATGGTGGCCATTCATCTCCTTAAAGACCATCTTCCCCACCTTCATGACCCCTCCACTTTACCAAATATGATGTTCTTCTCCAGGTCTGGTCTTCCCTGACAACATGCCCAAAGTATGGAAGACAAAGTCTTCTCTCCTTGCTTCTAAGAAGCACTATGACCATACTTCTTCCAAGATGGATCAGTTTATCCTTTTAGTAGTATATGGTACAGTCCATCTTCTTCTCCAGCTCTATAATTCAAATACACAGCTTTTTCTTCAGTCTTCTTTATTCAGTACCCAACTTTCACATGCATATGAAGCAATTGAAAATACCATGACTTCATTCAGGTGCACCTCAATCTTCAAAGTCATAGCCTTGCTATTCAACACCTTAGAAAGGTCTTGTGCAGCAGATTTACCCAGTGCAAGGTGTTGTGTGATATCTTGATTGCTGTGCCCACCAGTATTGATTGTGGATTATAGCAAGACAAATCCCTTCACGAACCTTAATATTTTCTCCATTTATCATGATGTTACCAATTGGTCCAGTTATCATGATTTTTGTCTTCTTTACATTAAGTTGTAATCCATATTGAAGGCTACAATCCTTGACCATCATTAGCATAGACCTCAAGTTCTTCTCATTTTCAGCAACTTCTGTATATCTTAGACTGATAATAAGACTTCATCCAATCCGGATGTGACATCTTTCTTCATATAATTTAGCTTCTATGATTGATTGCTCAGCATGCAGATTGAATACAACACTTGCACACACCTTTCCTGATTGTAAACCATGTGGTATTTCCTTGTTCTGTTGCCAAAACTGCCTCTTGATCCAGATACAAGTTCTTCGGGAGGACAATAAAATCTTCTGAAATTCCAATTCTTCTCAAAATTATCCACAGTTTGTGGACTAAGATATATATATAGATATAGATATAAATATATATTCAATTTGTCTTGCTTCCCTAGAGAACCCAAACTAACACAACCTCAAATCACTGCTGACCCCTGATGACCCCCATGTGGGTGTTCCATGGCTGATTTTTCAGAAGTTTATTGCCAGATCTTTCTTCCAGGGAACCTTGCCCCGACTAGTGCCTCTAACCTTTGGGTTAGCAGCTAAACACAGTTAAGAACTGTTTGTTGTTCCCATGTTGTTGTTGCTGTTAAGTGCCAGCAAGTCGAGCATGACTTATGACAACCTCAGGTGTTCCATAGGGTTTTCTTGTCTATGATCCTTATGGAAGCAGATGGCCAAGCCTTTTCTTTTCAAAACTGCTGGGTGATATCAAGACACCAACCTCACTGAGCACAAAACATTCACACAACCTTTAAGAAACTCCCTATTCATTGTCATCCATCAAATTCCAATTTCTAGTGTCCCTGTCAGTCAGAGTAGAACTGGCTCCATAAATGTTTCAAAGGGTATAATTTCCATGGAAGTAAATTGCCTCAACTCTCTCCAAGGGAGCAAGGGATTGATGGATTTGAACTGTTGGCCCTGTAGTTAACAGACAGCTGGTTTAGCCACTGTGCACCAGAGATCTTTAGGGATTCCATTAAAAGTAAATGCTTACTTATTGTTACAAAACTAGATGTACTATCTTTCCAAACAATGCTCAGACCAAGTGAATACAACATTTTTCTAGGGCATTAAAAGAGTTCATCACAACTGTATCAATACTTTTCAAATACAGCTCCCCAAAAGCCTCTTTTTACCCATCAACTATATTTTAACTGTACCTTGCCTCACTGGGCTCCCAATCGCCAATCTCCAGCCCCTCACCCCAAAAGACTCATATACAATATTTGTTTTTTAGTTCACAGGATCACAGTGGCTTTGATAAAAAAAAAATATATATATATATATATAAATGGCTAAAATTTTTAGTTATCCTTTATATGAATTGTTAAAATTGAGTTACTCATGCAATAAAAAGATGGTAATAGTCTAAATCAGTGTGTCCCCACAAAGAAGATGGTCCCAGGAGACCACTGGAAATATTTGAAATTTCTCACCAACATGGAGTCAATGTCACTTAGTCACCCCATAGGTGAGGGCAGAACTTGCCCTATGGGTTTTTCTGAGACTCCAACTTTTAAAAAAAAATTTTTTTTGTGGGCATCACTGCCTCTGGGGGTCGTAGGCGCTACCCAGTGCCGCTCCTGAGAGCCGCTGCTGGATTTGAACCTCCAAGCCCGTGGGCTGAAGTTCTCCACTCAACCATTTACACCACCGGGGCTCAGCCCCTACGCCACCGGGGCTCAGCTCTGACTCCAACTTTTTTTAAGAAAGTAGATAGTCCTTCCTTTCTCCAGCTGAGCTTTAGGTGAAAGTTTACATTATAAGTGGTTTCAAACTGATAATGATCTCTCAGCTAGGAATGTTCACCATAATTACTATGCCACCAAGGCTTCTTAGTCTAAAGAATAGATTGTACATCTTAACAAAATCACTGGCACCCGCTCCTCTTTCAAACAAAGAGAAAAAAATGAAGGCTTAAGTCCATTCAATAGTGCTTAGTGTTTCATAGTGAATTCTTGGAATTCTTTAGTAAAACAAGCCCTGCCATCTATATGTAAACATAATGGTTTCCAACTCAAACTGAAACTAGAAACTAGTGGTGGCACCAGCCAGTCACATCCTGGAATAATACACAATGTCTGAACTATATCAGTTTGTGTTATGTATTTGAGCAAGTATTTTCTAAACACTGTACTATACATACTATTTTTGTATATAGTAGGTCATTTAATCTTTAAAAGAATTATAGATTAATTTATTTTTAAATTTTAGACAAAATTGATATGATTCGAATTCCTGTCGACATGACAAATTTAGTACTGACGAGGCTGTATATTCACTTATGTAACTCAATAGTTACAGTTAGGAGATCCAAATATTAAACATTTATTATGTATCACCTAATAATTTAGGCTAAACTATCAGCATGAGTTTAATAATCCAGTCTGAGATACTGTTTAGCCGTTGAGACAGGAGCCTACTAAGATATAGTTGTTCAAATTCTACCCCTTGAATTTCTTCTAAAACTTAAATATCTAAAAACTCAATATTGACACACACACATTCCAAGGTGATCAAAAGAGATGGAACGAGTGGATATTGAGGATCAAACTAAGGCCCCACTTGAGAAGATTTTCCGGTAAGATTAAAGGTAGTCTTCACCCACAAACGTCTCAGGATGATTTGCACTTGCCTTTTACTGATACCGCACTACGTCTCTCCTGGCTTTGAAATGATTGGAACAACCCCTATTCAAAGCAAAATCTTCATCACAAACACTTCCACTTGCAGTTTGTGTAGCTCTTAAGTCGTGGGAAAGGAGTTGAGTCCTGGCATACACTTAAAGTAAGGCTGCTCTGACTAAGACAAGGTCCCGACAAGAATGGGTCAAAAACGCAAAACGAAATTCAAAGCAAACAACAAAAAACAGAAACACAAGAAAAACAGACCAGAGGAATCCCTGAGATTATTATCCTAAGAAAACCTTTTCATTGAATCTGAAGACACGTCGGCGTGCACGTGTGACACCATGCACTAAAGAATGTGCTGCTCAGAATAAGCGCCTCTATGAGACCAATAAAGCCGCACTTACTGAGAGAGAGAGAGAGAGAGAGAGAGAGAGAGAGAGAGAGAGAGAGAGAGAGAGAATGAATCTAGGGAGAGAGAAATGGATCAGTGAGGGAAATGGGGAGAAAACGGAAATTTGCTGGCCGTTATAACCTCTGTCACCGAGCAATCTGCATACCAACTATTAATTGGAAAACTAATTTCCAGTGTAAACTTTCACCTAAAGTATAATAAACTTTTTTTGAATAGGGCTTGATAAGAACCATAAGCACGTGTCCCCATTTACGATCAAAGTGAAGGGACACAACCCTCCGGCGCGGGTTTGGTTCCTAACCCGAGGAGTGCTAGTATTCCCACAAGTTTCTGAATGCCTTTGGGCATCATTAAAAGACCCTGTTACTTTCCCTGTACCATGTGTTAAGGTTTAAATGTGTTACATAATTGAATTGATTAACAATTTTTACAAGATTAATTAGCATCCCAACAGAAATGTAACAGAACTTTTCATTAATACCTTAATCTTGATGGTACCAATTTCCCTCCCCGAGCACTTTGAATTCCCAGAGCCGACTTCTGACTACCCGAACCTCTATTTACCTAATGGGGCTTTGCGCCGCGGAGAGCAGCTCGGCGGGGTGCTGGGAACTCGCTCGGAGAACGGTGTGAAATGGACTGCTTACGAATAAGAATGCAAAATAGGCCCTCGCAGCATTGCAGGTTTCAAGTGCTCCTTATCCTTTACCCTGATTGCAACTTCAGCAGAGTGGAGTGGTTTGTTTGTTGAAATAATGAATCGTAGATGGCATCCATTTTAGTGGAAAGTTTTAATTTGTGGTTCCCCGAGGCTGTGTGAAATGAAACACCCTTATTTATCCCCGTAAATGAAGCCAAATTGCTTCTGGAATTTCTTCTGAGAATGATTATCTAAGAACCCTGATTTGACATAGTAGTCTGTGAGATAAAATGTTGAATGGATGCGCTTTTGGAGCGAAGAGCCCTATCTCTGTGAAGATGATTTTTATTTCTGGGATGACGTTTCTGCTGTGAAAAACGGATGCTGAGGGGAAGCACGGTGTGGAGCTTGCCTCTCAAGCTCTGTGAATGAAAACCAGTCTACCCGGCCAGGCTTTATTTATTTATTTATTTATTTATTTATTTATTTATTTATTTATTTATTTATTTTAGTTAAAACATCAGTTATTTTCTGAAGGCCACTCTGATGTCACAATAAAATTTATTCTTGAATTTTAGCAAGCAAGTCAGATAAAATTCAATTAACAGTGGGTGTTTGGAAAGAAGAGAAACCAAATGTACCCTCAAACCCAAACGCACTTCCATGAGTCTATTCCAATTCCTAGCCACTCTATGAGACAGGCTAGAACTGCCCTGTGGGTTTCCCAGACTGTCTGTCTTCCTGGGCGTGGAGAACCACGTCTTTCCCAGTCAGAGCAGCTGGGTTTCCAACTGCTAACGTGTCTAGCAGCTGAAGCCGGGCTCCCAAACCAAACAGGCTGTGTTTGAGAAGATTCTCACTCACAGCGACCCTGACAATGTTTGTGAGGCTGTAGTTCTTGACGGGAGCAGACAGCCTCCTCTTTCTTCAGAAAAGCAGCTTTTGAGTTTGAACTGCCAACCTCGTGAGATCATAGTCCAACACTTAGGAGACAGCACTACCAGGAATCCTTTAGTAATAGAAAGTGTCCCAAGCTTATTAAAATCCAAGAGACATTTTAATTGACTGGGGAACAGAGCTTAAGAAATACTTAAGAAATCTCCATCACAAATAATTAAGAAATCTCCATTACAAAAAATTGCTATGCTAATTATACATCACTTTAGATAGTCATTAAATCGCACTTCAATGCTCTACACAAGCAAATATTTGACCAGCCCATGCCTTTTATCCAAGTTACACAATGCTTACTTAGAAATGTACTGTTTTCTTTTATGATTTAAAACTATTATGGTTCAGGCATTGTTCTAAAATCTGAACAGACAGTGGTGAATAAAGCAGGTAATATCCCGTCCCCAAAATTCAAAATAAAACAAAAAAACCCTCCCTGCCATCCAGTCAATTCCAAATCAGAGTGCTCTTAGGGAAGGGTAGAACTGCCCTTCTGAGTTTCGAGATTGTACCTCTTTACAGGAGTAGAAAACCTTGTCTTTGTCCCAGAATGACTGATCTTTTTTTTTTTTTTAATGACTGACCTTGTGGCTAGTAGCCCTAGTCCTTTAACACTATGTAAGCAGGGGTCCTATCCCTTCCACAGAAGAATGATATCCAGTGATCAGTTTGGGGAAAGGGGTGTTATGGCTGTTATTGGGTGCCATTCTAAATTATGTAACAGAATAAAACAATAAAACAGAATCAAGTACCTATTGGACTTAAGTCATCCTCACAGTTGTTCTCACATTTGAGCCCATTGTTGCAGTCACTGTGTTAATCCATCTGCATCTCACCAAGGGCCTCCCCCCAAACTACCTGACATGAAATCTCATCATCTTTGCTTGTAAGGAACAGTCTGGCTGGTTTTCTTCCTATACAGGCTTGTTTGTTCTTCTGGAAGTCCACAGGACTTTCAATATTCTTCAAACATCATAGATCAAAAGCACCGATTTTTCTTCAGTCTTCCTTATGTAATCTGCATCCTTTGCATGCTTGAGGCAAGTGAACATCCCATGGTTGGGCACAGCTGCATCTCAGTCTCCCTATAAAATCTTTGTTTTTCAACACTTTACTGCGGTCCTACCCAGCTGACTGACCGAGCATGATGCTTCATCTCATCTCTTGACTGCAGCTTCCATGAATATTGGTTGTGGATTCAAGCAAGGTAGAATCCTTGACATCTTTGATCTTTTCTCCATTTATCATGATGTCACTTATTCGTCTAGATGGGAGGATTTGGATCTTTTTCACATTTAGCTGTAATCCATACTGAAGACTGCAATCCTTCCTCTTCATCAACACGTGCTTCAAGGGCTCCTCACGTTCCACAAGTAAAATTGTGTCATCCACATACAACAGATCATTAATAATCCTTCCTCCAATCTAATACCACATTGTACTTTTAATGTACAGCCTTTCTGATTATTTGCTCACATGCAGATTGAATAAATATGGTGAGGAACACATACAACCCCAACTCGCATCTTTCCTGATTTTGAACCATGTTTTGTTGGCACAATGCCTCTTGATCTAAGTGCAAGCTCTGTGTGCGTACCAGTGTTCTGGAATTCCCATTCTTCTCAAGACTATCCGTAGTTAGTTTACACATTTTCTGTGGTCCAATCACCTCCTCCCTGAATTGCTCCAAACTCTGTTCTCCGACTACAGGTGAGAAGGGTAGGAGCACAGAAAATACGTTGGGGAGCCAATAATGGAATTAAATCACATCAGAAAAGTAAAGGGCTATAAATAAATTATAGCTGGGTAGTGAGGGGGTAGACAGGGAAGGAATGAAGAACCGTAAGGTGAGGTGCAATATCACTGACTTTGAGCAAGCGGCGATGGAGCTGAGACCTAAGTGTTGAGGGTCATCCATGGGAAATTTGAGAAAGGGAAAATCTCAAACTCCCTGATGATTAAGTCCTTAATATCAAGGAACAGATGTAGTACCTATCAAACTAAACCTTCTCCTAATACTTATTACAAATGAAGGCCCACGCACAGTATGTAGATCTAAATAATAAATTAGACAAAGGATCTCCTACCTTGGTACCATATGTGCAGCACGCTGCGAGATGAGCAAATCTAGCCTCCAGACCCTGACCTTCCACTCTCTCCTCTTATCCCAGACTCCATCCTGCACCGCAAGGGACCTTACATACCCATGTATGGACACCCCAAACTACTCATCCAAGGTCCATTTATCACCAATACTCACGCACAAGCACACACAAACAGCTATCTCTGGACTCATCCTCTGGATAGACCCAGAACAGAGATTGAGTTGGGTAGCTTTGGGGTTATATAGGTGAGTATTTCAGGGTCCCGAGTTCCCGCAGCTCACTCTTCTCATAGGGAGGGCCATGCTAGAAGTGAACCAGAAAACCATATGCTAAAGTGTGAAGCTCAAAGAGACTCCTCTTGCCCAGGCTAAGGTGAGTAGTATGCATAGGAAAACCCCGCAACACGATTCCCACTCCTGTCTGGACACACATCTGTCCTAGACAAGACTTCTTCTCCTTCCAGATTTATACCAGTCAGAAACTAAACTGTCCTGGGATAACAGGGTTTCCTAGTGGAGGTGATGAATCTCCTTTTCCCTTAATTACCCTCCCCCATGAAAAGAAAATAGGGCAAACTAGTTATTATCTGGGTGTCCCTGGATGGTGCAAACAGAGCTAGCAAGGTCTGCTACCAATGAGAAGATCACCTGCTTGAATCCCACTCAAAGTGGTCTCAGAAGCAAGGCCTGGCCATCAATGTCTGAAAAACTAGCTATGGAAAACTCCAGAAAACAGTACATCTGGCATACATGGACATGCCAGGACTGGATTGAACTCAGTGGCATTTGATTTATGTACATCAATCAGTCTCCCTTTTACCCTACAATAAAACTATTGCTATAAGAATGTGTTCAGCTGAATTCTCCAGAGAAGCAAACTGAGTGACATTTATATATGTATGAAACAAAGTGGTTCTCACAGTTATAGAATCAGGTTAAGTTCAGTGGGTTCAATTCCTGTGGATCAGATGTTGAGCTGGAAGCTTTTCCTGACTCATGAATCTGCCGGGGCTGACAAACTGCTCATAGTCTATCCAAATCATGGCGCTCTTTCCCTCAAGTCCCATCACAGGGGAGGCCTTGACTGCTAAACCACTGAGAATCTTGGCCTGACCAAGTTGATTAAAAACCCAAACCAAAAACTATCACAAAGTATTTGGCAGAAAAACTAATATTGAAATTTTAAGGAATTTACTTAAGGTATGTGGTAGAACCAGAATAAGAAGTTTAACCATTATAATTTTAAGACCTATGTTTCGAAAAGAAAGTACAAAAAATTATAATTGCTATTAGCATATCATCATCTCTGTGCCTTCCCTTATTTCACATCATTCCCCAGCACCTGGTGACTACTCATCTTTTTTCTCAATGGATCTACCTATTCTTTAGATATTTCAGGTCAAGGATTTCTTCTTATGTGGATCCACAATCAATTCTAATGGAAATAGCAGTCAAGAGATCAAACGAAGTATTACAACAGGGAAATTTGCTGCGCAAGACCTTTTTAAAGTGTTGAAAAGCAGAGATGCTACTTTCAGGAGTGAGGTACACTGGACCCAAGCCATAGTATTTTCAAAGGCCTCACATGCCTGTGAAGTTGGGCATAAAATAAGGAAAATTGAAGAAGAATGCATGTGTTCAAATGAAGATGTTTGCGAACATATTGAAAGTACCAAGAACTGCCTAAAGGAACCAACTCAACAAATCTGTCTTGGAAGAAGTACAGCCAGAATGCTCCTCAGCGGCAAGGATGGTGAGGCTTCATCTCACATACTTTGGACTTGTTGTCAGGAAAGACCAGTCCCCGGACCCATCATTCTGGGTAAAGTAGCAGGGTAGGGAATAAAGAAAGCCCCTCAATGAGATGGACAGACACAGTGGCTGAAACATTGGGTTCAAATATAAGAACAATTGGGAGGATGGCAGTGTATCCTTCCGTTGTACATACGGTTGCTCTGAGCTGGAATTGAGGCACCTAACAGCAACAAGATATTTCATATCACTGAGGTCTTGCAATAGTTTCTCTTTAGCATATAGCTTAGCACGATGTTTGCAAAGTTCACCCCTATGGCATTATATATCAGAACTTCATTTATCTTTATAGCTGGATATTTTAATGTATATAATACCTTTTTATTTATATGCAATATTTTATTTATCAATTCATCTGTTGATGGACACTTGGATTATTTCCACCTTTTACCTAATATTTTACTTTGTATCCTTGAACCATTCTTTGAAATTTATTGTTCAGTTCTTGTTTTATCATTTCTTCATTTTAATAAGCATGTTTCACAGACTCTTCCGAAATTCAGGCATTTATTTTAGGCTTAAAATTATATTTTAAATAACCTTTTGCTTTCTTCACATATTGATGTCATTCTATAACTCTTATGGTGTTCAGTCATAAGTTTTCAATGTCTCGAATCTGTGGCAGTCATATTCTTATGTTAATTTCATGATTGAGATGTAGGGGTGGAGTCTGGCCTGGTAATCTGGAGATAGCCATTGAGTAGCCAATGAGGCCTCCATGTGGGCATGGTTTTCTCCTGAGACTTCTGGGGAATCTCGCGATATTTCCCTTGTGGAGATGAGAAGGTATTTCCCCAGTTGTCGGGAGTTAGTCTCAGAGATGATGAATTACGGACAAGACAAGGTGGCAGCACCAAGGAACGAAGGAGCTGGAGGAGAAGCCACATGGCCTTCCCCTGGTGGAACCAGACCTCTGAAGCTGGACAAGCCACGTAGAGATGCCTGCCAGCATTGAGTTGCTTCTACCACCACTGGATGCTGTTTATGGACCCTGAGCCCTGTAAGCCAGGAGCCATAAGGAGACCCCTGCTGGCGCCGGGACTCTGCACCCACTGGCCTGTGACTTCATGAATTGGAAGGAGAATTTATAGACTGGTATTGGGCATATGGGATAATATCAGACTTATGACTTTGAACTGGACTGGGTTGGGATGCTTCTTCAATGTCCCATTCCTCTTGTATATAAACCTTTTCCTTATATCCATATGTGTGTCTATGAAATTCATTCCTCTAGTCTACCCGGACTAACACAGAATCTAACTTTAATATGATCTCTAAATTCAGGTGGTATATCCTTAATGCCTTACATTGACTCTGCGGGATTTGTCTTTTTTTCAACTTCAATTTGAATGTGTATGAATTGATAGTTTGTTCCTCAGTCAGTTGCTGACCTTGTTCTAATTGATGATGTTGAACCACTCCATCATATTTTTCCACATTTGAAGTTCAACAATTTTTTGTGTATTCTATCCTGCAAGGTGTGTGTATGTAAAAATTATGGTTTTGTGTCAAGTTGACCAGTCCAAAAGGCTCAATTGTTTGGCAGTTAAAATGAAATAATCCCCCATAATATGATCTAACATAATGTAATCTTTGGGGGGTGTGGCCTGCTTCCAATATAAGTGGACACTGTGGAAAGTTTGTTTGTTTGTATTTTTGCTTGATCTGGGCCCTGCATCTGGCTAATCATCTGACTTCTGGTTATTGAACTTTAGCTAGTGGATTACTATATTGCCTGTTAATCCTGGAAGTCATCAGTAGCTTGTCATCTTACCTGTTGACCTTGAACTGATTCACCTCTCCAGCCAAAATGCTATCTGATCTGCTAGTCTTGGGTTCATCAACCCCGCAGTGTCATGAAGCCTCTAGCCTGGCATCTGCCCCACAGGCTTGGAACCTGTCTGCTTCTACAATGGGTGTCAGTTATGTTCCTGGCGTAAACTTCTCCCTCTATGTACATACATACACTTCACCAGTTTCGCTTCTCTAGAGAACCAAGCCTATAACAATGTGCATAATCACAATTTATATGTTGTAAAAAGGTATTTGTAATTCATAAATCATTGGTCTTGTGAAATCTGCCATGTGACCTCCTGTGTTATTTCTATTAATAAGGCCTTTCCCCCCAACAGCTGATCCATCTTTGTTTCACACTTTCACATTCTAATCATCAGTAATTACCATTATCGTGTATTTATTCTCATTGAAGTTCATCACCAGGAATTGACATATTTACTGCCTCTCTAAGAACCATGTCCAATCAAATATTGAAGTCCATCAAGATCAAACAATGCATTTAGTTGGGAACCAGGTACAAAAGATTTTTTTTAAGTGTTAAAAAGCAAGGAGGTCACTTTAACAATTAAGATGTGCCTGATCCAAGCCATAGACTTTTGAATTACTTTGCATGTAGGTTAACTTGGAAGTGATATGAGAGAATAAAGCATAATTGATCCATTTGTTTTTGTTTTGTTTTGTTTTTTGGGGGGCATCACTGCTCTCCGGTGGTGGGAGTAGGAGACCCAGTCCCACTGCTGGAATTGAACCTCCGTCCCAGTGGGCCGCAGTCCCGCACACAACCACTATGCCACCAGGGCTCAGCTCATAATTGATCCATTTGAATTGTGGTGTTAATTCAGAATACTGAATATACCATGGACTGCAAATATCTAGGATGAGTACTATACATAGGAAAACCGTACATCTATGAAAAATATGGCCTCAGTTTTAGGGGAAGATTCCTTAACAACTTGTGATATACAGATGAAACAATCTTCCTCATTGAAAGAACTTGAAGCACTTGCCATTGAAAATCAAAGGCTACAGCCTACAGTATGGATCACAACTCAACATAAAGAAGATACCGGGCTGAGCCCCGGGGGTGTAGTGGTTGTGCGCGGGACTGCAGCCCACTGGGACGGAGGTTCAATTCCAGCAGTGGGGCTGGGCCTCCTACTCCCACCACCGGAGAGTCATGATGCCCAATAAACTAAAAAAAAAAAAAAAAAAGAAGAAGAAGATACCGATCCTCACAATGGACCAATAGACAAAATCAGAATAAAGAAAGAAAATATTGACATCATTTTACTTAGATCCATAGTCAATACCCATGGAAGCAGTAGTCACGAAATCAGACAATGCATTGCATTGGGTTAAAGTAGGGAATGATTGAGCTCTTTAATATGTTTCCCAAACAAACAACTCACTGTATGATATTGATTCTGATCCATAGCTGAAACCTTGCTTTGAGGACTATGGTGTAGCTGACCTCAAAGCATATTACTTCTCAATCACCTTATTATATGCATGTGAAAGCTGGACAATGAATAAGGAAGACTGAGGAAGAACTGATAACTTTGAATCATGGTGTTGGTTAAGAAGATTGAAGGTGCAACAGACTGCCCAAACAAGTCAACAAAGCCATCTGTTTGGAGGGAGTACAATGAGACTGCTCCTTAGACTTGAAGCTGGTGATACTTTAACTTATGTACTCTGCACATGTTATTTATTGGGACCAGTCCCTAGAGAACAGCATGCTTGTCTAAAGCAGAGGGTCAGAGAAAAAGAGGAAGCCCTTCAACAAAAATGATTCTTACAGTGGCTGCAACAATAGGCAAAGACATAGCCATTAGGAGAATTGCATGAAACCAGGCAATGTTTCGGTCCATTGTACACAGTCTGAGTCGGAACCAAGCACATGGCACCTAAGAATAGCGAACATTTGTTGGTTGCATACTCAGCAACCATTTCCACGTTCCCCTTCCTATGGGTATTCAAACTTTCATTAGATCAGCAGCTCCTTCTTCTCAAAGCCCCTAAGACACTGGGAGGCTTACATCTAACCGAAAGAAGGTATCTGCATCTGCAAACTTCCACTTCGCCACTTCTTCCACAGTTTTCAAGAGCTTTTGAGAAAGCGTTTCTGCTCTGTTGAGATTACTACTAAAAGCAATCAGTATGCAGCATGTTGTACTGCAGAGTATAATACATCATATGTAAGAGGGAACTTTTAAAGCATACATTCTCAGTGGGGTGATCTTATCAAGAAGAAAGTGAAAACTGCTTCTTCAAGAGAAAGAATCATCCATGCTTTATGTAATGCCCAGACAGATATATATCACAAAGAGATATATAATATCCCTGAGATATTAAACATTTGAGGGGTGATTAAGGGTCAGAAGGGCTAAAACAGCTCCATACAAGCGGCAAGTAAAGATGTGTAAAGGGGATTAAGAAATGCTGTTCTAGTGTCATGGCAAATCCCACAAAAGGCAGAAAGAATAATGAAAACTTCATTATTGATGCTAAAATTAAGCTTACGAATCAAATGAAACCAGAAGTTGGACTAGATTTTGACTTGCTACTTAACTACATCAATGAATCTCCTTTTTTACTTACGCTAGCTAGTGTTGGGTTTCCTGTTACTTAGAACAAAAATCATACGAATAAAAATAGAACCTTTTCTCCTGATATACATGCCAATGCAACTGGTACTACAAAGGAGTTACCTTAATGTCAATTTCTGGCAAGGCTCTGTGCAAACTGGTGCCAGATATTTCAATTCTAAAAAGAGTAAAGTCAATTCCCACATGCAAAAGTGGTGGCTGGAAATGGATTTGGAAGCCCTTGCTCTATCCTGCTGCCGTTGAGTAGAATTGTTCCCCAAGGTGTTCAAGATAGGAAGTCTTTATGGCAGCTGGCAGCTTCCCCTCCCCCAACATGCAGTGTGAGTGACTGACTTTGTGGTTGGTAGACTAGCATGTAACCGATTAGGCCAGCATGCCTCTTTCCTGAAAAGCATAAAAGGGTTAAATTTTAAGACAGGGTTGAAGATTAAGCGTCAATTGCCATTGAATTGCTTCTAATTCATGTTGACCTCATGAAGGTCAGAGTACTGCTGTCCTTCACAGGATATTCAATGACTCAACTCTTGGAAGTGGGCTGCCAGGCCTTTCCTCAAAGGTGCCTCCTGAGGAATTTACACCACCAATCTGTTCCATAGTAGCTGAAGATGTTAACTGTTTGCTCTACAAGGACTGTGTTAGGTTGAGTTTTCTAGAGAAACGAAACCAGGGACAGTCGTGTTATGCATTAGGAAGTGCTTTCTATCAAGACATTTTTTCCAGTGAGTCCAACTCAAGTCCATGAGTCTGATGCTCTCCGTAGCTCCTTCAGACTCACATAGCTACAGGTGGATATAGCAGGAATGCAAAGCAAGAAGTTGGGAATTACAGGCAGTCATGTGATCGTGCAAAGTCAAGTGTCTCCAAGGCTGGCAGGAACGTGGAAGAGCATCACAGCTCCCAGGGTTGGCAGGCTACACTACAGCACTGGACAATAAGCAACCAGAAATAATCATGCTTTATTGTCATGCATTTGTTTTTGGAATATTAATTGGACACATTTCATATGATGCTGAGAGGGGGAGACATATTATTATAGTGGTGAAATATCCACGAAGATGGTCAATGAGGGCTGAGCCCCGGTGGCGTAGTGGTTGTGCATGGGACTTTAGCCCACTGGGACAGAGGTTCAATTCCAACAGTGGGGCTGGGCCCCCTACTCCCACCACCGGAGAGCAGTGATGCCCAGACAAACAAACCAAAAAAAGATGGTCAATGAAGTTGGTGTAGTCTGTACCTAAGACACCTGTGAGAGTGAGAATTGTAGCCTTATTTTGGATATTTAGTGATTATACTAATTTAGGGCAATAAAGTGGATGAGTTGACCTGTAGAATTCCAGAGTACACCTAATTTCTGATTCACTTATTTGGATACATCTGACAGTTGAAGAAAACTTCAAATATTAAGCACTGTATAGAATGAATTAAAGGAATGACAGTACCTATATATATATATCTTCATTTCCCCCCCCAAGGATATTTATAAATTTTTAATGAAAATGGGATCACATTCTTATACTTTTAACATTTCACTTTTAAATTTTAAAATAGTATGAGTATCTTTCCCTACTGATATCTTTAAATATAGAGTTAACTTATGTTATAAGAAACCGTATAATTTTACTGCAGCCATTCGTTCAATAATATTTACTGATGGTAAAGATCTGATATACACAGGTCCGTAATGAACCTGACAATGAAGAAATCCAACAAAGTACATGCTCCGATGAAAGTTATGAAGGAAATGAACAAAAGTAATCAAAGCGTCTGTACCGTTACTTCGAACCCAAAGCGACACTCGCTGCCAACATGTTGATGCCAACTTGTAGGGACCCGATAGGACAGGGTAGAATGGCCCCTTTGTGTTTCTGAGATGGCAACTCCTTATAGGATTGGGAATTTCATCGTTTCCCTGCAGAGCCACTGACCTGGCGGTTAGCAGCCCAGTGCATAGCCTGTATACAGCCAGGCTCCTGATGTGTCCCTAGAATGGCCCACTAGAAAGGACAGGTGCTATCTAGTTCCTGAGAACCTGATGGCTAAATGAAAAGACTTCTGTGCATTTATCCTGGCAACTGTGTTTAACTGCTTATTGACAGACAATATTTATTCGGCTGACTACTTCACTGACCAGCTCTCCTCCCATGACACCAGGCCACAACTCTCCTGTCTGTTCTAGACTGCTCCCTTCCCCCACCTCCCCATGCACACAATTTAATAATAACTCGTACTCTTCCTACATCCCTGTGAACTAGTCATGACAGAAGCCTCTGGGAGCGTTCCCTGCCATTCCTCATGACCACTCTGCTGCACAAATCAGCTCTCCCTGGTGACAGTGAGCCTGAGAGGGAGCGAATGACCCCACGGTTCTTTAGTGCAAAGTTTCCCACACAGATCCATACAACTGCAGCCATCATCCAACAAAAACCACTGATCCAACACTGAGAGGACTATGGGACTCTGCAGACTCGTTCCCGAGCACCACATTGGCTTTTACCTTGGAGTTTCCCCCAGTTGCTGATCATACCTCTTCTTCATGGTTCTCATCCTGAAGTAACACCACTTGCTTTTTTTTTTTTTTTTTTAAACAGACAATGAGCTTGAGGGTTGGAGAACCAAGAGAAGCCAGTAGTGGGTTAATTTTCAAGGCTACAAAATCTACAGAAGGGCACTCAGGTACAAATCCTAGACCAACAATAGGATATTTCCAGTGTGGCATACTGTCTGTTTTCTCCCGACCACCTCCACCACCCTCAACCCTGAGGTCCCCGAGAGCGAGCGGGATGCTTAGAGTGTCTCCTGGATAGATAACAGTCAAGGGAGTACCAAAGTCAGTTCCTCTAGGATGCTCAGGACAGAAAAAGGCACACAGAGGGTCCACGTTGTGGATGTCCTCCTCATGGTGGATGAAGGCTTTAGGGCTGGCATCTAAAAAGTTGGCTTTTTCCTTGTCCATATGCAGGAAAATGCTGAAACGGCAAAGGGGAGGCCTGGTAGGGATTTCATAGTCTGGGGAGGAGCTTACGTAGATGCTCCCTGACTTTATGTTGATGACCCAGAAGCCAACATCACTGGTCTCATTTCTGTCCAAAGATTCCGTACAGGCACCCACAGAGCACTCTCTGCTCTCTCCCACTTCCACCTCCTAGGAATGGCAGCCGTGAAGGAAGGGAGGGGTGCTGAGGATGCAGGGCACATGGGTGAATCTTCCAGGATCTCCTGCTGACTGGCGGAAAATCTCCCCACAGAAGATGCTCATGAGGTCACAGGAGACAACAAGGAGGGAGCAGCCAGTGGCTGCATCCAAGGTCATGCCCTCTCAGAACCCCAGAGATTCCTCAAGGACACTGGGTCTTTCCTGCAGGAAAGGACCCTAGGGCAGGATGGAAGCATCCACTGAAATCATTTGTGGGCCAAGGAAAGGGTATGTCTGGCCGACTACTCTCCACACAAGGCAGACCCACATGGGTGCCCTATTGGGGACAGGGAAGTCTGAATGCAGTACTGGCAGGATGCGTGCGTGCAGGGCAGAAGGCAAGTATTGACGAAGAAGTCCAGGCACCTCAGACAGGTGGCCTCTGGCTGCAGGTTCATGGCCATCACGTCCGGAAGTCAGCAGTCCATAGGGCTCATGCTGTGCCTGATCTGGACATCCATTGGGTGAGAGTCTCAGAGAGAGAGAGAGGAGCGGCAGGCGGGCTGGATCTAAACAAGGAGTTAGGGTTCCCCTTTGTTATGACCTACGGGTCGAGAAGCAGGGGTGTCCATGTTGGAATCAGTCAATCCCACGTTGGTCTCTCCTTGAAAGTGACTCTGAGGAACCCATGACTCTTGATGCCAGAGTTCTTTGCATGTAGAGTTCCACACTGTGTGTGTGGAGAAAAAAAAAAACAAAAATCCTAGCACATGGCCTTTATTCCAACTCTGACACCCCATGTGCTAGCACAGAAGAGCTTCAGAGGGCTTTTGTGTACATAAATCCTGAGAGGAAAGACGCGGGGTGGCACAGCAAGTTCCGTCTGGGGCTGCTGACCACAGTCAATCGTTGGTTCAAATCCACCAGCTGCTCTGAGGAAGAGGAGCACAGCTGTCTGCTCTCCTAATGGTTTACCTTCTTGGAAACCCTATGCCGACCCACAAGGTCCCACAAGGGTCCTTATCAGTCTTCACCGACTTCTTGGCTGTCGTGTTGATGTGTAATCCTGACAGAGCATTTCACCAGACTGGTTGCATACTGCTGATGCACTGAGCTTCAATCCGCAAGGTGAGCAGTTTGAAACCACGAGCGCTTTCGGCTCCGATGAAAAACACGAAGCTTTCTGCTTTTGTCATGTGTTAGTCTTGGAAACCCACAGAGGCAGTTTTATCTTACTCCATCCAGGGTCATTGTGAGGGGAAGTCAACAGGAGAGCCACAACTGAGTCAGTGGAAAACCCACCTGCAGCCTTCACCCAATCTGATGTCAACTTGATGATTAAGAGTGGAGGGGTGAGACCTCTGTGTGGGCATGTCTGAGAATTCTGAGAAATGGGGTACTTCCTTCTTGGAAGCAGGAGACACTCCCTTGGAGACTCTGTACTGACAAGGCCTACTCCCTGCGAGACATCCCAGAAGGGAAGCCACAGGGACCTACCCTGATGGAACCAGATCTCCGAAGCTAGAAAAGACACATAGAGATCCCTGCCAGCTCCGAGATGTTTAAGAAGCCACTGGATCCAAAGCCTTTCTACCCAATGGCCTGTCACTATCCCACATCTGCCATCCTTGTATGGGCTTCGTGAAGCTGAGGAGGGAATTATAGATTGGTATTGGACTTACAGGCTTGGACTGGACTGAATTGCAATACTTTCTTAATGTACAATTACCCTTTATATACAATGCTCTCTTGTATGCGTGTTTATGAAATTGTTTCTCTGGTCTACCCAGACTAACACAGCACTTTAAAGTTTGCCCATCGCAAACAATTTCTGCCACAGAGTCACCAGGAGGCAGAACTACGTCATGGCAACAAGATTTTGGTCTCAACTTGTACTGAAGCTTATCACCAGGCCCGTCTTTTGTGATGCCGCTGGGTGGGCTCCCAGTGCCACCCTTTCAGTCAGTCGTCAAACATGGTCAGGAGAGTGGCTTTGGATACACGCTGGCATGGCTTCTGGATTGGAAATTATTTTATCTTAATGTATTTTCTCATGCCCTGAAAACAGCCAAAAACACATTTAACTTGACACATCCACTGTAAAGTGCATATTCAGTTTATATGTTATAAAGTATTTAGCAGAGTCGTCTGCACTCAATACATAACTCACAAGCAGACCAGTGCTGTGAGAGGAGTTTGGTCTCATATCAACCCTACAGAATAGACCAGAGCTGCCTCTTTGGGTTTCCAAGACTTTATATCTTTTCAGGATTATAGCCTCATTTTTCTTCCCACTCGGTATAATCTGTATATAATCGTGTATAATCTGTACTGTGAGATATGCCATGAAGTAAACATGATGTGCTAAGCCAAATTATAGTTACATATACTTTGTCTAGTTTGCGTTCATTTTAGTTCTCTACAATATTGGCTGCGCTTCTTGAGTATTCGGTTGAACGTGCTGACCGACTCTGCATTTCCAGGGATGGTCAAAACTTAAAAGTACTTTAACTTGAAGTCACAGCAGCAACTACTTCCTTCACGTGAACGAAAATACGCGCAGCGAGGCTTCTTAAAGACAGGTCAGTGTGGCATCGGGATAACACCTGACAGCTCCGTCGCCCACACCGGGTCCAATGCTGGAGGCTGCTCAAGGAAAAAGAGGCGGGTCCAGTACGTAGTTCCCAAAATAGACCCGAAACTGCAGTTTTCATCTTTCCCGCGGTTCCTAAAGGACCAACGGCACTCACTCTCAGGAAGGTGTGCGTCACTTCCTCTCGCGCATTTACATTATGTCAGAGCGTCAGTTCTCGCGGTATCACCCGGAGCCTGGCCCTCTGGAAGACGGATTTCGCGGAATCTGTTTTACAGGATCGGGATAGGCGCTCCCCTCTCCCTCCCCCCGCGCTCCCAGCCCGTTCTCCTTTCCCTTGCTTGGTCACAAGAGCCCCCCTCGCCCCAGCCCGGGCCCTCCCCCAGCTTCCGATTTTAGACCGGAATCGGAAGTGCGGTGGGCGGGGCCCGGCGGCGGAAAACGCAGCGGAGCCGGAGCCGGGACTCGGCTGTGGCCGCTGTCCCTGCCCCCGCCACGGAGAACCGGGTGGCCGGGCTGTGCCGCTGCAGGCTGAAGGCCGGCCGGAGGCGGGTGGGCGCGGGTCTCGCCCGGAGTGTCCGGGTGGCGGCCTTCCCGGCCCCCCCGGGAGCCGCGAGGGATCATGTCTACAGCCTCCGCCGCCTCCTCCTCCTCTTCGTCTTCGGCCGGTGAAATGATCGAAGCCCCGACTCAAGTCCTTAACTTCGAAGAGATCGACTACAAGGAGATCGAGGTGGAAGAGGTGAGCGGGACGCGACCCCGAGCGCTGGCTCCGCGCGCCTCCGCCTCGCCCGGATCCGGGCTCTGGAGGCGCCTCCCTGGCGGGGTCGATGCGGGAGTGGCCAGGACGGTGTAGAAATTGGGTGTGGGGGTACCGTCCACCCTCCGCTGCTCGGGGATAGCCGCCCCCGATCCCTCGCTGTGACCCTCTTGAGTTCGAACGGGATGCTTAGGTGTCTGCATGCGGACCACTTCAACTCCGAGGATGAGCGAGCGAAAGCGTGGTGCACACGGTCCATACGGCAACGATCGTGCCCCCCCCCTTGGGGGTTTCAGCTTTTTAGAGGTTGTGCTTTTAAAGGTCAAGGATTGGATTCGACATAAAGCTCAGTCCTGGCACGTAGTGGGCGCTCAATAAATGCTTGTTAAACTAGCAGATCAAGTCGGAAACTGTGCCTGCGCAGGGGGTGAATGGTGGGCTCTCCGATTCCCTAGGGCGATACTGGTCTTGCTAAATGATCCGCCTTCCCTTGGCATCATTCAGATGGCATACTATGTTGAAAGATTGTTTCAAGTAGCGTATCCTGACGAGGTAACTTATGCTTTCTGAGACGACTAGTTGGTATCACTAGATTAGAAATTGTTGTTCGAAAACCTGAATCATACTCTGGTTCTGCAATAACTTAAAGTACATTGTTGCTTTACACATCCTTAGACGGGCCATTTGGAAATTTAACAAAATAAAATCAGTATATGTGTCTTTTAAAGACACACCTTAGATTTTTTTTTTTTATTTAAAAAACTTAGAATGAAAATGGAATATGTCAAGTGGCTATCACTTATTTTTAAAAATGTACTGGTCACTTTGTACTGCATATCCCATATAATAAATGCACAGATAATTAACTGCACTGTACATATCTAAAACTACTGTTAAGTAACTCCACGTTAGACCTAGAGAGATAATTAACATTTACAAGTAAATATTTTTCCCTACTCATGTATTAGGAGAACAGTGGACTACTGACTACTGACTACTCACTTAGAATCCATACAAACAACTCTTTTGTTTTGTTTTGTTTTGGAAGGAGGCTTTAGAGTTACGAGACAGAAATACCACATTTGCTATGTAATTTGGTTTTCTAACTAACACCTTTGAACTCTAGTTTCCTGAGCTGTGCAATATGACTGATTACTCCTATCTCAGACGATACCGCATATACTCGTGTATAAGCTCAGTTTTTCATTACATTTTTAATGTAGTTTTTGTGGTAAAATTAGATGCCTTGGCTGATATTCAGGTTGTCTTATACTTGAATATACGGTAATTTGCATGGCATCCTGTTAAGTAGTCTTTGCAAAACAATCAGCAAAATACCTGACACATATTACTAGAAAATGGAATTCCTGAGAGGAGTGCTGTTCTGTTTCAAAGTCACCTGGCTAAAGGAAGATCGGTATTTTAAAAACATGGGGAGAAAATTTGGTGTTTTTTTTCTTTCCTATTGAGGCTATTATAAATTCCTTTTTCAGAAGTGGATAGTTGATCCAACTTTCATGGCTAACATTCTTTTTTAAGAATAAAAATTCAGTGAGTCAGTGTACAAGAATTGCAGTTTTTAAATAAGCATTTACGTCTACTCTGTGGTGAAATGCTATGCTTGTAGACTACAAATGGTTTTATAATAATAACTTGTGCTTGCTGGTCTACCAGATTCTTTCACAGATCATTTTTGCACTTGATTCTTACAGTAACCTTAGTTATTGCATATTGCTTTCCAAAGCTGTTTATGTTCATGCTTTATGGAAGAATGAAAGTTGCTAAGACATTTCTCATTTTGCTGTTCTTCTCCCAAAGCCATGTCACTTCTTTCAAGTTAATATTCCGACCTTTCAGCTTCTCTAGAATGCCTTAGAAATAGTTTTTTATTTTAATGAAGTTTTTTCAGTATTAGGCAGTTATTTATTTTAATTCTGTTTTCTTAATTTCTAATATTCTATTTTGTATTAAAAGATTGAATTAACGACTTTTCGAAGGTTGAGGCTATTAAATGACTTTCATCATATTCCTTATGTGCACACACTAAAACGGTGACATAAGTCATAAGGTTGTGATACTTTTTTCTCAGTTTAGGTCTTATTTCTTGATTAAAATCATTTCTAGAGACCAGAAAAAGATGATCAGTTCTAATAAGTGCTTTATTGCCTTTTGAATTAAGAAAACATTCTATAATCCTCAAATAACAATATGATTGAATCATCTTTATATGAAGAAAACTAGAAACTCTATTAAACAAAAGTATTCCAGCCATGGACCAAATAGGCAGTCATTTAGTACATGAATATTTCTAAGACATCTGCTCATTTTAATTCTTACATTCTAACAATGTAACTCCAAAGTATCAGTTTGACATTTCTTAAATACAGTTCAATTGTCAAATTATGTAATTTGTCAAAAGAAATCTATTTAGGTACTTGCTGTATTTTCATGTCTGTGGGGCTTTAGTTTTCTCATTCTGGACCTGCATGTAAAGAAAGTTAGAATAGATTTTGTCGTGTGTACATTGTGGGCTAGTTTTCAAGGAGTGGTAAAGGCCGCGTGGTTTGGAGGGAAGAATGCCGGACTTAGTATTTAGGAAACTTAAATGCCACACTGATTCTGCTGCAATGTATTTCTGTAACGTTGAGCAAGTCACCTCGTTTCCTCAGCTGTGGATTTCTCATGTAAAAGTTGAACATGATCATTTAAGGTCTGTTCCAATTCTAAAATGAAATCGCAGTCATTGTTTCCAGTATGTATGAAGTTTGCACAGTAAGCGTGGAAGTTCTTTGAGAACAGTTAGCATGATCTACCGTGGAATGTATTTGATGGCTAATCCTGGGTAGACAGGCCGAGTGATAGCCCTATTTTACAGATGTGGACACTTGGTCATAGAATTGGGTTTGCCAAAAAGTCAGATGCCTTAAGTAAATGTTAGAACTGGGTATTGAATGTGAGAATTGAATTTCTCACTTTTGAGTCTGTTACTTTTTCTGCTGCATTTGCAGTGTTAGTCGCTTCTTTCTGCAGTACTTTGTAACCAAATCTTGTACTAGGAAAAAGGAAACAAAAATAACTAGGTTTTCTTGCTATTTTCTCCTGAATTTACAATGAACTTTCTCCTCCCTATTGCTAAGATGCTGTTGAAGAATCTCGAGATACTTCCCTTTGAAATAGTTGTGCTTTTTGTGTGTGTGACAGTTGAGCAGTTCCTCCAGAACTTTACATGTTGACACATTTACTTATGCCTTTCTACTCCCACCACCGATGTTACCTCTCTAAGTAACCAAGAGCCCTGTCACTTCTTTATCCTTCATGGTACTTACCAGAGGCTAAACATGGTGTAATGTACCTCCAAAAAAATGTAAGGTGCTTTATTCAGAGCTGTAATCCAATACTGAGCATCCAAAAATGTCTCTGTAAATACTTGTTGAATGAATAGGTGAAGTTATCCTAGCACACGCTGGGGAAAAATTGTCCATCTGGTTCTTTTAATTAACCACAGGGGTTGAAATAAGGCCTTGTGATTTGCTTGAGTCAGCGTTTACAGTAGAAAACATTCTCATTTCAGTATTGATTCCATTATCCTCCAAGGTAATTCAAAAATCGTTTTATTTAGCATGGGTAAAATACCGCCATAAGTTAGTGAACTATTGATGGGATCTTTAGCAGACAGCTGAAAAGACCTTGTTTGCCATGGCTTCCTTTTATTAAAAAATGCTGTGCAGTTTGATCTCAAATACAGTGGATGGACACATAATGAGTATGGCGACATCCCTGACGTACTCTTACACTGGGCTTCTGCACAGCGTTGCTGTGGGTTAGGGTCGATTCAGTGGCTGTGGGGATTCTTTGGGAAGGGGATTAAGCTGCACTGGACACGCACAGGTTTATTCTAGAGGCTAAGGGAAACACAGACAAAGACTTGGTAAGTGATAAATATTTTGTAGGCTTAGATTATAAATGCATCGTCAACATATAATAGAAAAAAATCTATATGAGATTGAATTACCATATATAATTTACTTAAAGTATGTGCCGAGTTTTTCAGCACATTTTTAATACAGTTTTTGTGGTAAAATTAGGTGCCTTAACTGATATTCGGGTCAGCTTATATTTTGAATATATACAGTAACTTGAAGTCCTTAGATTTGTTAGTATAATGAATATAGTATATTTCATTTTGGATATTCAGAATTGCTAGTAAACTCATCTATGTGAAACTTGGTGACCATTGGTTTCGGGAACCGGGATTGTTTATTACAATTAAGAAGTCATGAAGATAACTTGTATTCCATGTGTGTAGCTTAAAAGATAACATGAGCATTATTATTTTAAAGAAAGGTCTATTAGTCACATATCTATGGCAAGCTTTAAAGACCTACATGAAAACTGAAAAAGGAACTTCAAATTATCAAAGCTTTAGTTTTGTGTTATCAAATCTGTCTTGTCAGCAGATGGCAGTTCAACTCTGCCACAGTTTATTAATAGATATTGAAGTTCTGAAATAGTTGGAGGCCCCAAGTCCTAACTAATAAATGTAAGATCCATGCATGTTCTAGCATGTTCCAGATTACTGGCTGGTGCACTGGGCAGCATAGTGAGGGTCCACCCCCTTAGTCCACAGAATAGGACCTCACCAAACTGACAGCTAGAGTCACTGTACTAAAAAATAGCCTAAATTGGGGATAGTCAGAAGAATTACTAAGTTAAGGGCACAAGGGCCACACTTCATTTTCTGTTTAATTTTGGATTTTGTTGTCGTTGTTTTTGTTTGCTGGTTTTTAAATAACCAAATCTGTCTGATTTGGACAGAGAATTTGAGTAGTCCCTAGCCTAAGGCAATTCCTTTTTAAATGAATTATTTTCATTTAAAAAATTAAAAAGGCAGGAGACGGATTTTGGTCTTGATTTCTGAATTGTTCAAAACAAATCATATGGAAATATCCTATACACCACCACCCATGACTTTTGTATTATTTCAAATTAGGTTTTATTTACATTTTTCTTTCTAGAGATTTAAGTAGGAGCCTGGGTGATGCAGTGGACCAAGCACCTGGCTGACCTGACTGCTACCCAAACGAGCAGTGGTTCGAAACCAGCAGCCTCTTCTCAGGGGAAAGATGACCACCTCTGAACCCCTATTTGGCAGCTGTGCTCTCTCCTGCAGGGTCACTCCGAGTCAGTCAACTCAGTGGCTGTGGACAAATTAAAATTGTAGATGTAGACCCGAAGCACGAAGGCTAACCAGTTAGGGTCAGGGGCAGGAATGAAAACAATGTTATGTATAAGGCAACGAAGTATATGTGAATAATATGTGTAAGGAAATGAATGAAAACACATAAATTGTAGAAGTCAATATTTCTTAAATTGGCTAGTTTTCTATCAAAAGCAAAGCTCTCTTTTGCATATTCCATTTTTTTTTCTTCCCGCAGCACTGCCCTGGCCATTTTGTTATTTTTACAGATCAGGGAAGTGGGGAATATTTGAAATAATTATTTGAGGGTTCACCATTTCTGGTAGGTGTTTGCACTTGTAACTGGAATGCATGCCCCTCTCCCCATTTTATGCCCTTGGTGAAAATTGGGAAAACCATTTTTAAAAATTTGTACTTGAATAATAATGTATTAAAGAAACTACATTATTGATATTATTCTGATATGAATACAGTCGATGAAACAGACTTGAATGTAAATGTGTCAAATTGCTTTAGTTTTATTAGTCACATATGACTACAGTCCATAAAACAGACATGATTCGTGAACTTGAATTAGAAGTTCCATTTTAAAGAAAGTGTTTGGGTTTTTTTTTTCCCCACTTAGTGTTTTGTAGGTTGAATATTAGTCTTTTCATTTTTAAACTGTGTTATAAGAGAAACATTGGACTTCCTATAGCTTATAACCCTGCTTTACTCTCTCACTCTCTGGTAATTTATATAATCTCCTTATGTGTTTAGGCTTAGCCTTCAGTCTAGACATGCTACTTACACCCCATCTTATTTTCCCCAACCTTTTTGTATTCGTGTGTAGTGTAAAGAATATATTTGCTACGAAACTATTAGTATAGGAAGCATTTTCCTAAAAACATGGTGGTATATTATATTTACACATCGGGCTACAAGGCCAGCCGTGTGAAATCACCAGCCACTCAGAGAAAAACATGAGGTTTTGCATGCTCTTAAAAATGTATATGTGGCTGAGCCCCGGTGGCGTAGTGGTTGTGCGTGGGACTGCAGCCCACTGTGATAGAGGTTCACTTCCAGCTCACAGAAGCAAAGGCTGGGCCTCCTACTCCCACCACCTGAGGGCAGTGATGCCTAAAAAAAAAAAAAAATGCATATGTGTGGTGCTTGCTTCAGCGGCACATATACTAAAAAAAATGTATATGTGTGCTTGACACGATGAGTGAATGTATGGATTGTGATGAGTGGTATGAGCCCCAATAAAGTGATTTAAAAAAAAGATTTACCATCTCAGAAACCCACAGGGGCAGTTCTGTCTTCTAAGGTTATGAGAAGTCGGACTAGACCTGGTGGTCGTGAGTATATATGTTTAAAATGGTGCTTATGCCAGTAGGTCATCATTTGGTAATAATTGCCCCCATTGGCATGGGCCCGATGCAGTGAGTATATATATTTTAAATGATCCATATGCCAGTAAACCAAAACTTGGTAATACTTTCTCCCCATCTGCTGGGGACACTCTAACTCTGCCCATTTGAGAACTACAAGTACAGGTCAGCGTGCACTGTTCTAACTCATAGGCCCTGCCAATTTTCCTAATCATCTGGTACACTCATAGTTTGGGATTGTCTGGGATGTGTGATAGCCTATGTATATTATAAACCTACAAAAATAGATATTTTGAAGTGATGAAATTGCTGCAAAATATAAGTCATAGCTTCATACTATCATTGATCATGGCTCAAAGTATAAGAAATATTTATTTATTTGTTTATTTATTTATTTATTTTGGGGGGGGCATCACTGCCTCTGGTGGTTGTGGGTGCTACCCAGTGCCGCTTCTGAGAGCCGCCACTGGATTTGAACCGCCAAGCCCATGGACTTCAGTCCTGCACTCAACCACTTACACCACCGGTGCTCAGCCCAATAAATATTTAATAATACAGAGTTCCTTGCTAATGACAGTTTAAGTGGAAAGCATTATTTCCGGTGATCTTTCTTGTTAATTTGTGTTTACGTCATCACTGTTTACTACTATACTTCAATGTACACTTCTCCAAAACGTTTTCATGTTGCTTTCCATACCATGAGGATGGGTTTAATTAAATTGTTCTAATGGCGCCCATAAACCTGCTTAACCTGTGTATGAGGCCACAAGATGATACTTGAAGAAAGAGGAGTATTATGTAAAAAAAAAAAACCTATGAAGTATAAATGTAATGAAAAGACAGGGTCATAAGTTCAAATCCACCAGCCATTTCGCCGAAGAACGCTGAGGCTGTCTGCTCCCATGACGACTCACATTCTTGGAACGGCTGGAGAGGATCGCTATGAGAGTGGCAGTGAATTTGGTGTAAACTTAACAAATGTGCAGTCATTTTAATACCTGTCAGATTAATGCTCAGAATAAAATCCTGGGTGTAGATTCGCAAGGTCAAAAGAAACGCACTTTTAAAACGTGTTGTGATGCATTTTGTCAAATACACTGAAATTTAAATTTCCGTCACTGGAAAACGGAATATCACGATTACTCTTTCTGTAAATGTTGTTTTTGTTGTTAGCCGCCACCACGTTGGTTCCAGCTCATAGTGATCCTGTGTGCAGCAGAAGGAGACACTCACGCCATCCTTCCTGCGCCATCCCCGCCACGTTCTTACGCTGGGGCCCATTGTGGCAGCCACCGTGTCAGTCCATCCTGTCGCAGGTCGTCATCGTTTTTGCTGCCCATCGACTGTACCAAGCATGCTGCTCTTCTCCAGGGCCTACATTCTCTTGGCAACGTGTCCAAAGTACATTAGAAACCTTGCTATCCAGCCTCCATGGAGCATTCTGGCTTAACTTCTTCGGTCTTCCTTATTTAATGTCTTCCTTCTACATCATCATGATAAGCAGAAAAGCAATTGAAGTGACTGATGATTTTATCTTCTTGGATTCACCATCAGTGTTCATGGACACAGCAGACAGGAAAGGGAACGCTGCATTATATTGGGAACGACTGTGGCACAATGTCACTTTAAAATTTTAAAGACCAGAGATGTCACTTTGAGGACTAAGGCAGGCCTGACTCGAGTTATGGGGTTTCCAGTGCCTCATAGACATATGAAAGTTAGATATTGAATAAGGAAAACACCGCCCATCCCTCATCCCATTTACTTCTTTGCTGAGTTCATTACTTCTTTGTAGGGGTCACCCAGAAGTCTCAGACAACACGGTTATGGGAGTTTATCAGGGAAGCTACCTAGGCTCCAGAATGACCAGGATAAGGCTCTTTTGAGTTCAGCATCACTTCTCAGCCTGGTTGGCAGGTGTGGTTCTCTTGGATCCGCTCGCTGTGGCCTCTGTCGGCTCTGGTTCATGGCCGCGGTGCTGTGGCCTCTGGTGCCTTCACCACTTCAGGCAGAAGACTTGGTGGCCCTGGGGATCACTCTTCTTTCTTCTGAGATGGCTTCCTCTCCAGAAGCATGGCAAAACTGAAGAATCCCCCTTTTTGGCGTTCCACACACCCTGTTCCCATGGTCTCCCTAATCATTTGGTGGGAGTTGCAAAGCCATGGAGAGAGGAGCCCGTTGAGGTCATTTCAAGTCCCCACAGGCTTGTTTCCACAAGCTGCTGAAGCATTGCAAGCACTTTTCGGTATATGCCAGGAAATTTGGAAGACAGCTACTTGACCCGCTGAGTGAAAGAGATCCATATTTGTACCCATCCCAAAGAAAGGTGACTCACGGAATGCTGAACCAGAGAGTAATATCACTGATAGTACGTGCCAGTACAATTTTGCTGAAAATCACCCAACAACAGTTGCAGCAGTACATTAACAAGGAGCTGCCAGGGGTTCACGCTGGATGTGGAAGAGGATGTGGAACAAGGGAGGTCATTGCTAATGGCACATGGATCTTGGTTCAAAGCAGAGAACACCAGTGTCTGGTACAGTGGGAGGGCAAGAAGGAGGAGAAGGCCCTCAGGAGCTGAGTTGACACTGTGGCAACAACAGTGGCCTCAGACATAGGAACACTTATGAGGATAGAACAAGCCCGGTGAGTTCACCATGGGTCAGAACTTCCTCAACTGGCACCTAACAACACTCCTAACACAAACTGCCTGAGACTTGAACGTTGTGGGGGCCAGGAAAAAGGATCTGAGAAGCACAATAAAACAAGATACATCTGTATAAAGCCAGACAATCCCCCTGCTATTCTGACTCACGGTTAAAAAATAATTGTATACAGCCAACCCTTTGTTGCTTCAGATTCCGCATTGTGAATTCAGCAAAACCCGGGAAATACTTGAGGGGGGAGGGAGGGAAGAGAGGCAGCAGCAAAGCAATCCCTATCAGGATTGCTATTAGGAAGCATTAAGTACTGGGTACATAGCTTTAGATTGTACTAGGAACCCTGGTAGTGTGATCACTAGTCGTTAGCTGTGATCACATGGTGGGCAGTTCTAAAGCACCTGCTGGAGAAAGACTGGGCTTTTTACTCCCCTAAAAAAGAGACATCACTATGAGTCAACATGACACGATGGCAGCGAGTTGGGTGTTTTTGGAGGTTTGAGCGATCTAGAGATGATTTAATGTATACAGGAGGATTTACATATGAGCATCATTTATGTGAGAGACCTGGGCAGTGCTAGTGTTGGAATGCAAGGGGCTCCTAGAACCAATCCACCATGGATATCCTATTTATTTCTGGCAGTTATTCCTATAACTGATGGCAGCTTCTTTCTCTTCTTTCAACTCAGCGAAAGCTAGTTAATTTGCCACCATCAGACAGTGGAATCGCCTGGAGGGCTTTCGAAGGCTGACTGCTGAGCTCTGCCAGCAGACTCACTGATTGTGGTTGGAACTGAGAGTTTTTCTTTCACGAGTTCCTAGCTCATCCTGGTGCTTCTCAGGGGCACACTTTGCGTGGTTCTCTCGTTGTATATGCACTTCTTCTGTTCCGTTTTCTTTTTTTTTTTTTTTGTAAAAATGGATGTAACATCTCTCAGTTCAACATTTTTCAGGTGTATAATTTAGTGCATATTTTCTTCTTGAAAGACACTTTTCTTGTCATCTGTGACAGCGCCCTGGTTTGTCTGCCACCTGATTGGTAGTTTTTCTCTGCACACATGGGGTCAGAATGAGTTTGAATTGATCCATTTGCCAAGGACATCAGCCTTGTCCTCCTCACAACTATCATCTCCTACCTGATCTCCTGATTTCTAATACTCTTAACTCACTGCCAGCGTCAATGCTGCTACGTAATGACAACCCTCCCCCCCCCCACACCCCCCAAGTGGGTTTCCAAGACTAAGTTCATGGGAGAAGAATGCCCAACCTTTCACCCAAGGGGCTGCTGGTCGTTTTGAACTGCCGATCCTGGGGATCTCAGCCCAACATGTAATCACTGTACCCCTTGAACTCTGGCCACCTTGTAATCCATTTTTTTCATCAATGCCTTGAAAGAGCTAGAATAGTTTTGGGGAGACATCATTCTTGCCTTAAAACCTAAAACTTCCTTAAGAATTATTTCTCCCCACAGTTAGATGTAATCCACACTACTTTTCTGGTGCATCCTTTTGGAATCTGGGCTCTGTGTGTCTCTCCAGCCTTCTTGCATCATTTTTTTTCCGCCTCTGTTCCACCCACACCAGCTCTGAAACATTTCTATAAATCACGGCTAAACCATCACATGTCTTAGTGAGTATTTTTAAATGCTTTATTGAAAATTGTGTGTGGAGTGGGAGAGTGTATGTTTCTGTCCAGGAGAATATAATTGGAGCAAGTGTCTTGGTCTATTTTGTTTATAGATATTTCTTCAGTGCCAAAACAGTACTTTGCCCATAAACAGGACTCATGCACTGTTTTAATAAAGAAATGTGGGCTTAAATTTGTTTTTCCTCATCTTTGTTTCTCCTGTCATTCACAGCTGCCCTAGTTACCCTCTCAGATAGTCTTACCATACTACCCAGCCTCCCCTTGCCATCGCGCTCTTCTTTATATCCACCTATGGTTGGGCGTTAAGAAAGTAATTTGCTGGTTTTCTTATTTGCACATATGCATATGCGCATGTACATTCCAGGTGGAGCTGGACCTCCTTATTTACTCTTATTTCTAGCTTCCCTCACAGTAGCTAGATATGCACACAATAAGCCCATAAACTGACTATTCTCTGACCGCAATCATCCGTGTCAGCCCTGCAGTGGGGGAACCGTTTCCCCTTCCTTACCCAGGGGTCATGTCCCCTTCTCTTTCACTGGACTCGAGAACTCAGCCCCACTCTCCACCAGACACCTTTGTGTTTGTGCAGTTCACATTCCTGCCCGCAACAGTGTCCTCCCTGCACGCAGATGATTCTGTAATGTCCAGGTCCCTCTGTTTTCCTCTGGGGTAGAATTCTTCCTGCACTCGGGCTGAGGCTGCCCTCTCTCTGTCGTCCTCACCACTCTTCTGAACTGATTTGTGCCTTTCATGCTGGCAAAGCATGTTTTGTGCGGTTGTTTCTTCAACCTGGAGTTCTTGGTGAGCAGGGGGCTATAGAAGTCATTTCTACCTTTGAATTCGTAATCCATAAACCTCTGCGGGGTTGGGGGAGGGATCACAGACAGCTGGGGATGACGAGGGTGTCTATAGACTGTTATGAACTCTCAATCCTTTCATACTGTTCGACTGGTGAGTTTTTAAATATCTTATTTTTTGGACCATAAAGCTCACCTGACCGTAAGACACACCCAGTTTTTAGAGCAGGAAAACAGGAAAAAAATATTCTGAACCAAATAGAACCAGTATACTAAAATGTTCTGGGGTCCCACACCTTCCAACCAGAAGACGCACCCTCGTTTGCCCCCCTCCCCCCTCCCTCCACTTTTGAGTGGCGGTGGTGGGGAAGTGCATCCTACGGTCTGAAAAATACTGGTAATGAAGTACAATGTGTCATCTCTCTTTAATTCCATGAAAGCAAAAATCACTTCACATATATATGAATATATATTCATTTTGCCCCTGTTATTTCTATGATTGCCACTTGGAAATGTCAAGAAATTTGTTGAAACCCAGAAATGTAATCCTTAAAGCATTGACTCTCAGATGAATTTGCCTGTTTTGAAGTGCACAGTATTCCTAAGAATTGCTTCAAACGCCAAAGGGTGACAGTTGATCATATCTGTTCTTACTCACATTTTGTTCCTCTGGGTTGTAAGTGGAAGGCTCGGTGCCAGCCATCAGTTCATCACCAGGTGGCACTTGTGCACCACGGTGCGGTGTCTAACACACTTTCTGTTACTGTGCATGATCCACAAACGTCGATAACATTTGCAAATCCTGCATGGACAGCCGAGAGACACCGTATACTTGAGAACAGGTTATGTGAAACGAAAGGAATGCTTCCAAGGTAATAGATGATCGTATTATCAGCAAGTGAGCTGCTCTCCATGCATAGCTTCCCAGTGTAAGGTTGCCGGGAGCTTAAATTTTGTTTCAGGATCTGGTTACAATTCACCAGTGTTTATTTTGAGAGAAGGCGCACTAGAGATCCTTACACTAATTCTGTGCCACCTCCTAGCACTGACTGTTCTTTGGGGCCATAGTATTCATCACTGTTCCCGAGAGCTATTTACTGAGGAAAATGTGATGCTCTCTTCTGAACTGATTGTGAGAAGACTGAAGTTCAATGACATTAACCCGGCTACCATTAAAAATATAGGTAGACAGACCCACTGTTCAAACCCAAGTCTCTTGGGTTCCCAGACCTGTCGGTGAGTTCCCATTCGTAGTACAGTTCGACAAGCACCAATGACTGTCCCTTTGCCCTTATGCAGGAGAGCAGAAGCCAAGCCGCCAGTGAGATCAAGCAGTAAGGTAAAAAGGGAGGCCCCCAAAGGAAAGATTAAGTGCCAAAGATTTGGGACCTTTTTGACAGTTTTGCCTAGAGACAAATCCAGTGTCCTTCTGGTCAGGGACAAAACAGGACCAGCTGAATAGAAGAGTCTTTTGGTCATTAAATACTCCAGACCAGTGGTTCTCAACCTTCCTAATGCCACACAACCCTTTAATACAGTTCTTCATGTTGTGGTGACCACCCAACCATAAAACTATTTTTGTTGTTACTTCATAACTGTAATTTTGCTACTGTTATGAATCTTTTTTGTCTCCTGTTATGAATCTTAATGTAAATATCTGCCACACAGGATGTATTTTCATTATTAAAAGTTGAATATAATTAAAATATAGCAATTAATCACAAAAACATAATTATATATTGTGAAACATTTATTTTTAATGACAAATAAGTGAAATGTTGTCTTGAAGCTTGGTGAAGCACAGCTAACAGTCAATCTGGGTGTATCTGCATGTGGGTGGACCTGCCTGGAGATAGCCTGGAGATGGCTAGAGGAATGGTGTCTCAGAAATACATGTTTTCTGATGGTTTTAGGGGACCCCTGTGAAAGGGTCATCCGACCCCCAAAGGGGTCACGGCCCACAAGCTGAGAACCATTATGCTCGACGTTACATCTGGCTTCCCTGAGTACTTGCTGGCTGGCTGTGTGATCTTGGACCAATCATGTCAGTGTGCCTCAGTGTTACCTCTAAAGAGGAGAGAAACTGAGGTGTTCTGGGCACACAGGACAGGGCCTGGCACATGACAAGCAGTCAAGAACTGTGTACTATTTGGGTGCACCATCCGGGTCCCTGTGTGTGACTTCTGAAAAGGAGTTTGATCTGTGGGTAGAGGGACCACACTTCCCAGTTTGTGACTAGTGTTCTGACATAATCATTGCTATCCTATTTGGCCAGTGTATCTGATTTAGATATTAAACTGTTTGATTACCCAGTTGTAGCCCCTTTGTTTATAGAAGAGTTTTAAGCCAGGGATTGTCTTGTAAGTTTGTTTCAGTACTCCTCCATGAGAAGGGCTTTCTTTACACATTGGCATCAGACTGCCTGGCATCAAAGCTCATGCTATCACTTAACTAGCTATGTGGCCCTCAGTAAGCTTGTTTACTTCTTTACATGTAGGTGCGCGTCCATAAAGACGAGATCTCTTAAACCTCAAACCCATCGCCCTGGTTATATCCCCTTCATAGCAACCCTCCTCAGAGCTGCCAAGGCTCTGACTGGGGCTAGTGCAGGTAGCCTCACCATTCTCCTGAGAAGCAGCTGGTGGTTTGGGACCACTGCCTTGGAGGTGAGCAGTCCAGTGCTCCCCCGACAGCACAGCAGGAATGTATGGAATGATATAATGTTCTGTGGTTATTATATCAAAGCCATCTGTCTGCCAGCATTGATTCCAGCTCTTAGCAACTCTAAGGACAGAACAGAGCGGCCCCATCTGGGTTTCTGAAGCTATAAATCTTTTTAGGAGTAGAAAGCTTCATCTTTCTCTCTTGAAGTGACTGCTGGGTTCCAACCGCTGACCACACAGTGGCATTGTGGGCTTCGCGTTGAACTGCTAACCACAAGGTCAGCAGTTCAAACCAGTCAGCTGCTCCATGGGAGAAGGAAGAGGCTTCCACTTCTGTAAAGATTTAGAGACTCAGAAACCCCAAGGGACAGGTGTGTGCTATCCTACATGGTTTCCCTGAGTCAGTCGACTTGTCAATAAATAAATACATAGAGAAGTAAAAGAAGCCCTTGTGGCAAACTGGTTAAGAGCTAGACCAAAGGCAGTTGGCAGTTCAAACCCAGACAGTGACTGGATGGTCTGCTTCTGTAAAGATTTCGGCTTTTGGAAACCCCGTGGGACAGCTCTACCCTTAAACATGCAGTCTCTACGAGTTGAAAATCAACCCCATGATAACTAACAACAGTGAAGTCATGTTTCATTAAGGAAGAGGCCTTGACACAGAATGCTTAGATATTTTGCAAGCTAGAGATTGAAGTAAATGGTTCTTACTTACATAACCAACACCCCTTACAATGATAAAATCCCGAGGGGGGAGTGCGAAGTGGAGACTCAAAGTCCATCTGTAGGCAACTGGACATCCCCTTGCAGAAGGGTTTGCAGGACATCCCCTTATAGAAGGGTTTGCAGAGGAGGATACAAACCAGTCAGGGTGCACTATATAGCACTATTGAAACATACAACTTTCCTTTAGTTCTCTAATGCTTATCCCCCACTATCATGATCCCAGCTTTACCTTACAAATACAGCTAGCTTACAAATACAACCAGAGCCGGAGAAGCCACGTGAAGATGCCTGTCAGCACTGAGATGCTTATAATGCTATTGGATCTATAAAACTTCCCTCTCACTGATCAGTGATCTTCCCACCTTGGGCATCGTTTCATGTTTTGTGTGTCTGAAAAGGACTTTATAGATTGATATAGGACATATAGGCTAATATTGGACTTATGGATTTGGTCTGGGCTGAGAGGTTCATTTTCTGATGTTATTTCTGACAATATTCTGTTTTTATACAGGAGGTTTTCAGTTTATGACAATGTTTCAGTGCTATCACATACTGTTACAGATAACTGGAGACAGGGAATCCAGGGCAGATAAACACCCATCAAGACCAATAATGAGAATAGCAATACCAGGAAGGTAAGGAAAAGGGAGAGAAAGGGGGAACCGATCACAGTGATCTACATATAACCCTCTCCATGGGGGACGGACAAGAGAAAAGTGGGTGTAGGGAGACATCAGTCAGTGTAAGATAGGAAAAAATAATAATCTATATATTGTCAACGGTTTGTGAGGGAGGGGGAAAATGAGCTGATACCAAAGGCTCACGTAGAAAGCACATGTTTGAGAATGATGATGGCAACAAAGTACAAGTGTACTTGACACGATGGCTGGATGCATGGATTTAAGAGTTGTACGAGCCCCCAATAATTTTTTTTTAAAACCCTAACAGGTATCAAAAACTATGGGTTTTTGTTTTGTTTGCTTTACTTATAGAAATTATCATATTTACAATAGTAGAGGCATAATCAGTCTCTGTAGCATCAAGAAGTGCTAGTGGAGGCATGGTTAGGTGCTAGGCTGTTAACTAAAAGCTTTGGCTCCCACCCACAGCTCCACAGGAGGCAAGACTTGGCCTTCTGTCTTGTAAGGGTTTCGTCCTCCCTTGTGGGACAGTGCTCCACTGCCATAGAGTCCTCTTTGCCAGTCGCTATCCACCTGACAGCATATAACATCTTCCCATCAGCTTCACCACTATTATAATACAAGGGGCTTAAAACCACTCATGGGCTGAATTATACATGTACAAGTTTGGAATTGGAGAATGTTTTCTTTTGTATATTTTTATCACAATTAGGGGAAATTAAAATTACATGTATAATAATGAGTACAAGGAAGAAGAAAGGAGAAAATGTCCCAGGATTGAATGTGGTGATAATTGTCCAACTTCATGGTGTGATTTGTATACAGAAATTGAGCCATACTGTATGTGTGATTATGTGTATCTGACTACTCTTTAAGTAGCACTGAACTGTGCCGGTGGTGTAGTGGTTGTGCGCGGGACTGCGGCCCACTGGGTTGGAGGTTCAATTCCAGCTCACAGGAGCAAAGGCTGGGCCTCCTACTCCCACCACCAGAGGGCAGTGATGCCTAAAAAAAAAAGTAGCACATGGGTGAAGTGCTAAAAAAACCTTTTTAAAACTTAATGGAAATTTTCCATTTTTTTTCATTCCCTTTTCCATGAACTTTTTGAAGCCTTCTTCTAATGGCAATCTTCTTTTAAAATTGAGATTTTTTTTTGCATTCTAAAATTTACTTATTTGAAGTTTACAATTCAGTGATTTTTTTTGCAAATTTACCTAATTGGGTCATCTTTACCAGGAATCAGTCACTGAATATTTTCTTGATGAAAACTGGTTTTTCAATGAATTTGTTAGGATTTTTATTACCATCAGCTACAGGTAACAACTGATAATCCATTGTGTTTATATATGCCTTTTCTGTACATTTTACAGAAATTGAGCCATGCAATATGTGTGATTATGTGTGTCTGACTACTCTTTCAGTAGCATGTATCACTACACCATCTGTGCTGAATAACACACCATTGTATAAGTACATAGTATCCTTTGCCATAAAACTCACTAACTCACTGTCTTCAAGTGCATGCTGACTAGCCTGTCTTTTTTCGTCTTTCTGTTTTATCCCTTGCCCTTATGTACTGAATTATTCTAAAGTCAATTGTAATTTATATTTTTCTGCTTTTTTTCCATGTTATCTATTTTAATTTGTTCTCCACATTTGAATGAATGCTTACTGTGTTTATGAGTGGATGAGTCTTTCTTTGGTTTTTGTGGTTTCTGGTTATGCAAGACGGTGTCCAAACCACAGAATTTTGAAAATAGAGACTAGGGTGCATTCAATCGATCATCTTGCCATTGTATTAAAATGTTGTACGTTTTCATTTCAGATATTGATGTTTTCTAAACTTTTGCTAACTGGATAACCAAGTACTTCAGATATGTTAGGCTTACCTATTTATTTCTCCTTTCATGGTTGTTTGTTTGTTTGTTTTAAAACAGGTTGTTGGAAGAGGAGCCTTTGGAGTAGTCTGCAAAGCAAAATGGAGAGCAAAAGATGTAGCTATTAAGCAAATAGAGAGTGAATCTGAGAGGAAAGCTTTTATTGTGGAGGTAAGTTGATGTGCCATTTTCTTCTAAATTACTCTGCACGTTTAATAATTTTTAAAATAATTCTATCATTCATCTGTATACTTGAATATCAACTATCTGGTTGAACCCAAAGTAATGCCATTGGAACATTTACTGGTTCACACCCTTAATTCTGATTAAAAATTAGGAAAAAGACTTCAGCAAATAAGCAAGGTCATTCCTGCATTAAAATGAAATTTCATCCATGTAATAATTCAGATTTGTTTCTGGACCCAGAATTTTCATTTTATTTTATTTTATTTTATTTTATTATTATTTTTTGGGGGGCATCACTGCTCTCCGGTGGTGGGAGTAAGAGGCCCAGCCCCACTGCTGGAATTGAACCACTGTCCCAGTGGGCCGCAGTCCCGCGCACAACCACTATGCCACCGGGGCTCAGCCCCAGAATTTTCATTTTAAAATAGAAAAGAAATGGCACTTTCTCATTTTGTATATTTAAGAAGGGAAATTTTATGTATTCATTTTAAATAGAAAATTATTATTATTCCAAATGAAATTATTTAAAAAAAATATTCTCTTTCCCATTTGATGATGAAGGAAAATTCAATAATCATATTATATTAACAGATCTATTCCTTATCTTACTGACTTTGATTTTTTGTTTGTTTGTTTTGTTTTTTGTGGAATCACTGCCCTGGCTGACTTTGATTTTTTTATAATGGATTGGATCAATGGTTGGTTAACCCTTTATCCTATAAATCTTTGAATTTATATCTATGCTTTCATTTAATAGTAATTTCAAAATATATTAAATGACTTTTAAATGTGTCACATGGAGGAATGAGAACTTATTAATGATATGATCAAATGAATTTATAATTGCTTGAATGAGTTGAGAAATAAATAATTGGTCAGTGGCTTATTGTTACCATGAAGAAAGATGATGTCTGACTAGTGTGCTCTCTAGTCTGGCCTATGTCCTACCTTGTCTAGTGTTTTTGTTTATGAATTAGGTAAAGTCATTAATCTTTTTTATTTTTTTTTAAAGTCATTAATCTTATGCTGTTGTATTGACAGTTCACTCAGGTCAGTGAAATAGCATTAAATGTAGGAATCAAGAGTCAAACAATCAAGCTTGGAAAATGTAATTTTTAGTCAAGTTATACATCTATCTAATTTAAAGAGGCAAATGTTTTCTAAGGTTTCTAGCCAAAAAAATTCAGTAGCGCTATCAAGTGAGCATTGGACTGCTGACGACAGGTTGGCAGTTTAAACCTACCAGCCAACCGCACTGTGAGTGAAGATGCTGGGTCATGTTGGATAAGTTGTAATTCTAGTTTGATCATTATTCATTTTTTAAAATATAGCCTTGTACAGATGCTCACAGCTGAGCCATGGAATATGCTATGGTGGCAACTCCTTTCTTATGCAACTTTAATTTCCGTGAGTTAAGTATGATCTTTGTATTTGCCTTGCTTCCTTCGTATAAGTTTATCCTCGTCCCAGTATGTTCAACACGTAAGTTACTTTGATTTTCTTGAAAAAAATTTTTTTCTAGAACTTTTGGACCTGCTCAAAATGGGATTCACAGTTTGTACAGTTAATTGTCTTGGGGTTTTCCTTCATCATGTTATGGAAATGCCCGTCTTTCTCTTTTGTACCTTGTCGCTAACTTCCCTCCTCTCACTCATTCTTGGTTTTCTTCCTCATTGTGATAGAGTACATTGTTAGGGCGTTCACTGCTTGAAAACAGCGACTACATGATACTTCCCTGCCCTTTTCAGGTACTTTTCAGATCTTGAATGTCTCTAAATGTTTTTATTATTTTAGTTCACGGGTTGGCTTAGCATAGAGTTTTAGGTTAAAAATGCTTTTCCCTTTGAATTTTGAAAAGATTGTTTCATTGTTTTTATTTTATTGCAAGGTATTATTTTAATTCTTGATCTTTCATATAAAATCTCTTATTTTTTTGTTGTGTTATTTTGTCTCTCAACAAATTCTTAGGATCTTTTTTGCCCCAGCATTTTAAAGATTCATGAATATTGTTCATTCTGCCTGTTGGCATTCATTCTTTTGATGCTAGAACATTTACTTGAATTACTCTCTTTCTTGCTCTGTTTTCTCTATTCATTATAATTTAGGAGTTAGATTTTTGACTTTCTGGAATAGTTGTTTGATTTTCTTTCTGATTTTCCTCTTTTCTGTTTTTTTTTTCTTCTCTTTTCTGTTTTATCTTCTTTTTTCCTATTGTCTTTTTGCTTAGTTTGCAATGAGGTTTTCTTAGGTACTTCAAATTAGTTTTACATGCCTGTTTTCCATTTTAAAGACCTGTATTTTTTATTAGGAGCCTTAGTGACATTTTGGGTTATGTTGGGGTTGCTGCCAAAAGGTCAGAGTTCAAAACCATCAGCTCAAGCTCAAGTGATGTTGTGAAGCAGGTCTGAAAGGAGCCTCAAGCGGTCATGACATGATTCACAATGGGTTGGCCCATCGGTAGTGCAGCACACTAGTTCTGGAAGCAACACGCAGGTCAAATCACCAGGGGCAAAGAGAATGCCAGCTGCCTTCCTTTATCTCAGTCATCCTCCACTTAAGCTGAGAACTAAGTAAACTCTGTCCACGTGTTCCTATTGGTCTAGCCGGCTCAATAAACCTGTCACAGTCTACTAAGGTGTTTGATCTTTCCCCCATTGTCTATTTCTATTTGGCTTCATTTATATTAGAAACTTTCATCAAATGTTTTGTGATACTTTTACTTGGGTTCAAAAGAACCGACAGAAGGCATCTGTGTGTGCCCCCATACATGCGCCGTCACTTGAGTAGTATGACTCCTACTCAATTAGGTAAACCTTGATGTGTACGTTTTTCACTCTTGTCTCCTGGGCCAACTCAGTTTCCACTCTCTGCCTGGAATGCATGCGTCTTTGTGTTTTGAAAGCCAAATGGAATAAGATCAATCCCAAGATACAATACGTAAACGTGGACTGATTTTCTCTGCTTTTATTTGTGGTCCCATCTCCTCAGTTGTGTTTGGAGAGATTTCCTCTGTTTTTTTATATGGGTGTTACCCATTCAGTTGTTCTAAGTGTTACCCATTCCAGAAACTGATGACTTGAACTCATAAGGGACTAACTTTCAATTATTCCTTTCTAACTTTTAGTACAGCTGTTCTCAACCTGTGAGCCGCAATGCCTTTGGGAGTCGAATGACCCTTTCACAGGGGTCGCCCAATTCATAACAGTAACAAAGTGACAGTTACAAAGTAGCAACAGAAATAATTTTATGGTGGTTGGGGGGGGGGGGGTTGTCACCACAACATGAGGAACTGCATTAAAAGGTCACGCAGCATTAGGAAGCTTCAGGACCACTGTTTTAATAGCTCATTTGCAGGGTTCCTAATACCACCTCCGCCTCCCAACCCTTTAGGAATTTTGTGACATACCTGATGGCTTCTCAGTTTTTCACACTGGCAGTTTAGGGTTTAGTTCTCTCACTTTAGGTCTGTTGGATCAATTATTAAGTGCCATTTTCTTTCCAACTTCCCAAAAATATTTGCTTTGTATTATTATTTCGTATTCTCTTCACCCTTTTGAGCTTATTCATTTAACCATTTCTTTATTGTTTCAAAGGAGTTTTGGGAGAAAGCAAAAGTAAATGCTTGAAATCAATCTTTTGTCAGAAGCTCAGTTGTGAATCTTAATACAATGAAAAGTAATGGTAGTGCTAATTTTTCTTTTAGAGCTCAAAATCTACAAACGTTAGCTGTACAGGAAAACAGTTTTCTACAGTAAAATGTAGAGATCTTAGAGGACTTGAGTTCTGGTGGTAAAGGGGTTACAGCACTTGCCTGAAAAGTCAGAGTCTTAAGCGCACCAGCGGCCCCAAGTGAGAAGGCTGTGACTGTCGACTTCCGCAGAGAGCTACAGCCTCACAAACCCGACTGAGCAGTTCCGCCCTGCGTGGTGGTTATGACTTGGAATCTGCTCAACGGTGTACTGAGTTTGGTTTGGGTTTAGTGAACCACAGAGTGATGTACCTTCGGAAGAAAGGCAAGGTAGTGAGGGGGGAAAGAGTGAGAAGCACTTATGGGGAATATATTAGTGAGCAGCTCAAGATCTAGAATATTGCGAGTCAGTACAGCCAAAGCCCACACTGACTGCACCATAACATGGGGTGGGAAAAAATTAAAACTGAAAATTGGGAGAGCAACTAAGAGACTCGAGATAATTGCAGGCATTCAGAGGCACTAAGGCAGAAGCAGGAAAAGTGGAGGGGCGGGAATATATTCCTGCTGTGGGAGGAGCTGAAATGTGCAGGAAGAAAACAGATTTTCAGTCAAACATCCTGAAGTTCATTTCCTGCCTGGGCCAATTCCTAGAGGTAAGATGGTTGACAGCTCACTTGTCTCTGTTCTTTGACCTTTAAAGTGAAAATAACACACCTACCTTGCAAACTTGTGAATATGTTATTGTCTCTGTAAAGTACCTGCAAAGGAGCCATGGTGGCTGGTGGGCTGCTGCCCACAAGCTTCGCAGTTTAAAACCACCAGCCCCTCTACACGAGGAAGGCAGTTCTTTCTACTCCTGTAAAAAGAATCGGAAACCCACAAGGGCAATTTTACCCTGTTGTGTAGGATCGCTGTGAGTGGGCTTCAACTCGATGGCAGTGGGGTTTAGAGTTATAAAGTTCTGCAAGGGGTTGGCTCTTAAGGGACCTCTATTTAAGCAGTCATGAGACTGTGGTGACAACTTTGATAACTGAGATAGGCCGGCTCCGTGACAGCTCTGGGAAGGTTTCTGCATAGTTCGTCTCACTGCCTAGTGCGACCTTGTGCTCACCCTGCCTTGTTCACCTTTCTTGTTCCAGCACTTTACACATTATTTGTCTGCCTGCCTATCCTCCCAAACCTGGAGAGCAGAGGCCCTTTGCCCTTCCTCTGGGTCATCGGCGTGCCTACACCCACAGTGTCTGCCCTGTACTAGACAGTAATAGTTGGGTGCTTAACCGCTGAGATTTTAATGAGTCTGTGGCAGCAGTGCCTCAAAAGCTACCTGTTTTTCAGAGCAGTCTTAATTTTGTTACAGCTTCGCCAGTTATCCCGTGTGAACCATCCTAATATTGTAAAGCTGTACGGAGCCTGCTTGAATCCAGTAAGTGTCATTTTTCTTAATGGCAGCTCTCTTTAAGAGAGGACCTGGGAGATGTGTGTAGGCCTATTTATGAAGCTGTTGAGATTTACTATATTAGCTATGTCTGAAAAAGCAAGCTGTATCAAGAGTTACTTGTTTGTTTTTAATAGAACTGTATGTGGGAGGAAGTGTCTTAGCCAATATGCCCATCTGTCTCAGGTGCTCTTACTCGGTAGTCTTCTCTTCCTAAGAGATTTTTGTGATCCTGTGATGGCACCTACTTATTAGCATTAGAGAAAGTCCCCAGGAAAGGGTGCTTCAAATGTTTTAAAATTCCATTATCTTTTTATCCCATTTTGCCCACAAACTTTTTGAAACCGCCTCGTGTCGTTCCACTCTTAGAAGATCAAAGATTTTTTTTTCTTCCCTCTCGTGCCATCCATATAAACCCCAAACCAAACCGACTGCGATTGAGATGATACCCATTTACAGGGCCTCTCTGGGACAGAGTATAGACTGCCCCTGGCGGGGGGGGGGGGGGGGGGATAGTTACGGAGCTCTGGTGGTCTTTGGATGACGTGCTGGGCTATGGCAATCCGCTTGGTCCGCAGCTTGACACCTCCAGCAGCTCCCAGGAGAACACTTTGGGCCTACTCTGGTAAACGGTTACAGTTTCATAAGCCCCCTGGGAGGGCCATTGTGAATCAGCGTGGATGGGCGGGATGGCAGGGCCAGTGAGTGCAGGGGCTAAATAGAAGGGGGGGGGGGGGGGGGGGGGGGGGGGTGTTTGTTTTTTAATGCATCCAAAATTGCAGCTATAAAATCAGGGAGCCTAACTGAATTATCTCTAAAATTCTTTAAGATGCCGTAGCTCAGTGGTTAATTCTGGCAAATATTTCCTTTAGGTCTGTCTTGTGATGGAGTATGCTGAAGGAGGCTCTTTATATAATGGTGAGTGTCATTATACCTATCTTTATCTAGTCAGTTACAATAATGGAAAAGCTTTTAATATAAATCGCACGAAGTCTCCTCACAATTTACCATCAGTGTACCGGAGAAGATAATTTTGTAAAATCTGCTAAAGATAAAAACTGAGAGCATATTACAACATTAGTATGTGAACTTTAGAAATTTATTACTTTGTAAAGTTGTTTGGACTTTTTCATGCCCAAAACACTTAAGTAAAGTAAAATCTTTTTGGTTGGACTTTAACAGTTGGTGGGAATATGGAATGAAAAATAAATGTTTTTTCACCAACATTTTGTAGCCCTCGTAGTACGTTTAGGCTGTAACTTTTTATTTTTGCTCTCACCCTCTTTTTCACTTTGCGTCATTTCAAAACTCTTTCATCATATTCCGTTTAATTCTGTTTCATTTTCCTTTTAAAATAAATCCTGAACATCCCATAGGACATTTCATCTTAACAGTGAAAGAAAGCTCTTCATATATAATTTGTTAACTATAGAGAACAAAATTCACTCACCTAAGAACAGCAACTACCTGTTGAATGTACTCTCTCTTCCAACACCAGTTAGAAGAAGAGATCTATTTTTTACCTACCCATGTATTCTCATATTGCTGCTGGGTATCTTGGTTCTTCATTGTATTCTTTGGTTGAACTGTTTCTACGCTTTAGCTATTATAATAAGTTGTTTCCACCTGTACTACTTCACTATCCTTATCTAGTCGTATGTTGCCAGATTGCCTGTATTTATGTTACGGTTTAAAAAAGACTATCCACTTGAAAGAGTGTAGTAATATATATTAATTTGACTTGAATAGCTGAGCTCATCTAATAGGAACACTCTTAAATGTTAGGTATGTATAGAGCAGCAATCCACTCAAGGTTGTAAATGTTTCCATCTTTTTTTTTTTTAAAGCTAGAAAAGAATTTAAAACAGAACTGGTGAGAACGTGTGTAGACAGCCCAGTTGTGTTCAGAAGGTGCTTGCAGCCCACCCAGTGTCTTGTGTTATACGCAATAAAGTTCTTTTTAGTTCGTGGCTTTCTTTTGCAGTGCTGCATGGTGCTGAACCATTGCCCTACTACACGGCTGCGCACGCAGTGAGTTGGTGTCTCCAGTGTTCCCAAGGAGTGGCTTACCTTCACAGCATGCAACCCAAAGCTCTAATTCACAGGGACCTGAAGCCGCCAAAGTAAGTCCTAAAAAAGTGACCTCTTCCTTGACACCTCTACCACCACCTCCCCCTGCTGCTCCCCAGTTCGAACCATTTGTTAAGTATAAGTTCCTCTTTCATCTTTCCCTTCAGCTGGCACCAATGTTTATTTCTAGCTCAACTTCAACAAATAGGAACAGGGTATGTAAGCCTGAGTGGAGTCCTTTGCCATGGTGGTTCTGAATTGGGCTGCTAATTGCCGTCAGCCTGTCAAAACCATCAGCCACTCCATGGGAGAAAGGTGAAGCTTGCCCTACCGTCAAGAGTTACAGTCTTGAGAGTTTAAGGCCAGAGCAGTGGTTCTCAGCCTTCCTAATGCCACAGCCCTTTATTGCAGTTCCTCATAGTGTGGCGACCCCCAACCATAACATCATTTTCGTTGGCTGCTTCCCAGCTGTCATTTTGCTGCTGTTATGAATTGGGAGTGCCCTGTGGAAGCAGCGTTCAACCCACAGGTTGAGAACCACTGCCTTGTAGGCTCACTGCGAGTTGGCATCAACTCGATAGCAGTGACTTTGATTTATGAGTTCTGTATTTTAGAATGTTATCTTCAGCGGAGTTTTCATTTGTGCTCTTTCCCTTCATGTCACTCTAGAATCTTTCAGCCCACAGATTTCCATTTGTGCCCGCAGTGCATAATATTGATTGCCTCTAGGCTTTTGCTCCTCAAGAGCAAGGACAAGTCTGCCTTGCTCCATGCTGTATTTCCTAGTCGTCAACACAGTGATCATGTAAAGGAGGCACTCTCCAGAGATTGCAGCGTGGTTATTACTGGCTCTTTCAGAGCAAGGAAAAAAGATGTGCCTTTGGTATCCAGGTAGAAATAAAAATAATCTGGATTGCTCCATTTTGGAAATTCTGGTACTTTGAGACAGTTTAGCAATCTCTTGAATAAATACTTTTAAAAACGCTAAAGCTTTTATATGTTTCTTTGCATTTGTGATAGCACCCAAGTTTAAGAAAATGTGACCCTTACTGCCTCGTCTCCCCTTTTTCTTCTTTATTCCCCATGGCAGATTAAAACTGTTAGTCCCTACCTACTTTCTGCCCAGCACCATAGCGGTCCTCAGATAAAAGGTGTACCTCAGCATACCGGTCTTCAGTTCACTCCCAAGTGATCCCATTTTCCTCTTACTGGTTGGAAGCTCGAGAGCAGCGATTCTCAACCTGTGGGGTGCGACCCCTTAGGGGGTCACATGACCCTTTCACAGAGACCACCCAATTCATAACAAAATGACAGTTATGAAGTAGCAACGAAAATAATTTTACGGTTGGGGGTCACCACCGCATGAGAAACTGTATGAAAGGGTTGCAGCATGAGGAAGGTTGAGAACCACTGCATTAGACCATCCCTTCTCGGGTCTGATGGGACGCCTCCAGTGTATATGTCAGCATGTGAAAGAAAGCACTGTTCTTGGAAGTGGCCTTCATTTCTAGGCCCTGTGTCTATAGGTCCCTGGAAAATTGTGTTTGAGCTTCAGATTCATGGCACTTGGATATTTTGACCTGATTCCTGAAACTGGTGTCTAGCTGGCTGCCATGGTTATTAAAGAAAATAATCACTTAGCATTTCCGCCAACCCCACCCCGGTTATGGATATTCTTTCTTTCATTCCCTCCCCTCCCCTCCATCTTCCCATTCCCGCTCCCCACCTCACGCTAACTGCTTCTGGAACAGTATGTGTTCACTGCTCACAGCAGGAAGCCACTGCAGTTTGCTGGCATTGCACAGGTTAAGCAGCTACCAATATTCTCCATGCTACCTTGCCCCATAAATTGATGCTTTTTCGCTTTCCGTAAGCAACCTAAACTAGATAGATCCGATACAGCCTACTGAAATAATCTTTGCGGATACAAATGCTCCTTTTACTAGTAAATACCATGATTGTATTTACAAGAGTTTTGATCTGTACCAGATTGTTATGAGAGCTCTGGTCCATCGGATCTGTATCATGTTATTCATTCCTCAACTATTGGGACGTCCCTCTACTCCCATGGAGCCCTGCTGCTGCAGCGGGTCATGCACCCCACAGCATCACCTTTTCAAACTCTGTGTCTGCACACTTAGCGCCTCTCAACCCCCGAGAAGCAGTGTTCCCCTTGTCTCCCGGGCCGCTCTGAGGTGGAATGCACTGCCTGGAGGTGGGCTTTAGTGAGTGTCGTTGAACTCACGCTGTTGACTCACAAGCTTTGGGAGAGGGCGGCCAAGTAGTGTTGGCTGTAGATTTCGAATTGATTCTTCAATTTTCTAAGCATACCTTGTAGAGTCTGTGCTTTTGTATGTGTGCATATAAAAGACACACGCATCACATCTTGCTGTCCCTGGAAAACCTCTGGATTCTTACTTAGGTCAGGGTGATTTCCTCCAAATGGCACACGAAGAAGGCGAATGCTGATTTCATGAGATGTATTATGTGATATCCAGTTGTCACATTTTTTCCACCTTCACATTATTTTCTCTTGAACACTCTTTGGCATGTTTTTCAGAAGTAGACATGTATCTTTAGTCAAAGCTGTGTTAAAGGACGGCTGAAAAGGTATTGCAGGTTCACATTCAGTGGGCCTGCCAAGGGCTGGTGAGCAGTGGGAGCTGTGAACAGAGGAGTGCTACCACACATGCTTTAGAAAAACGACAGTGGGCTCTCTAACATGCCCGCATGAAACAAGAAAGCTGCGCACAGAGCTTTACAATCGCCTGGGCTAAGTATAGCCAGAGCTCGAACAAGAACAGTTTTTTGGTGACGCCTGTGCTGGGTAGAGAAGTGGTTTTTAGCATTCTTTCCACTTGAATTACCGGAAGTATTTTTGGCAGTCTGGAGATGTGGACAGTAGTTTATGTGTGCTATTTTAGTCACATTAGACTAAAAGAGAAATAATTTCCTAAATAATCTCGCTAGTTAGAGTTTAAGTACAAAATCACAGAGAGTTTATAAAATTTATGTGAACACAAATCCTCATACACTGTTGTTGTTTTTACTTGTGTGTTAGTTTATTCCCCTTTAAATTCTTTCATTAAATTAGCCTTTGTTCTTTTTAAAGTACCCTATGTTCATGATTAAAACATTGCATACTGCAGAAAAATAGTAAGCAAATTTTTCTTGCCTCACAATTTTACTCCTGAAAAGTAACTATATATGTAAAGCATATATTATACTACATTTTACCTTTTATGTTCATGTAGCTATTTTACCTGTAGGGGCAGATACTTACCTCTTTATTTTTAATGGATAAAGAATATTTCTTTGTTGCTTCTTAATAAGTAAAGAGAATACTTGAAATAGAAACCACTCGTGGCCTTATGAGCAATCATAGACTTTGCAGACTTGATTTGTAGCTGTTCTTAGAAAATATAGCACCACTGAGTCATTTGACATTTCGAGATTCTATCATTCTTAATGTCCTAACATGGTGTTTAAGCTTTCCCACCTCTCAGTACAGTGTACCCCAGTAGATCTGAGAATCATAAGAATTATAATTCTATGTAATGTGCAGTTTATGTTAAATGTTCATTTAGGAAATAGGTTGCGGTGATGTTGCCACAACCTGAATACAGTTAGTGTCCCTGAATCGTACATTCAGGAATGACTAGTTTATGTATTTTACATCAATAAAATTAAGAAACATTTCCTCTGATCTAAAGTATTTACAGCTGAATAAAATCCAGGACTTCCTAGGCACTCTGCCACTTATCCCAATAGACCTGGATCCTGGCAGGGTTTCATAATCCACCTTGAGAAGCCCCGTGAAGGTAATCCTGTAGCTTGTGTGCTCGTGAAGATCTGGTGGAAATGTGGCCTTTGGCTTTTGGGGCGCACGATACCCGGAGTTTCAACACTAACAATCGGGCAGAGCTGTTAAACTGAGAAAGTGTCTCACAGAACCCAGAAATGCTGCCAGTTATAGCAGACACCCTTTTACATGCACAGGTGGGGTTTCCAGAAAGTAAAGGGACCCATCAGAGCCAAGGTGAAGTGGAGCGAACCGTGAGGGGGGAGCAAGCACGGAAGCCAAGGCTCTGCTGGAGCCTCTACACCGAGCCAGTTCCAGGAAGGCAGGGCCTGGGTTCTAACGCCATCTGTGTAGCTGGAGACAAGTCCCAGGTTTTCTGCAAGGTGAGCCAACAGCACTGAGACCACTGCCGTGAAGCCAGGGCCTTTGGAGAGGAGGCAGCTAACGGTGGACGTGGAGCTGAAGTCTGCTGTCTGACTCGGCCAGCCTAAATCCTCCCCTGGAAGTGCGCGCCTGGACCATAGGTTTCTGCTGGCCCTCTATCCTGTTCAGAAAACCTGATCTGGGCAGCTTACCTGGGCTCAAAGATAATTAAAGACATTCTGAAGCAAAACTGGAACATAACTTTTCCTCCCTTGAAGGCCTTTTTAAAAGATCTGCTTTGGGTGCAAAGAAAATGATTACAGAAGGCAAGTCCAAGACTCAAGAAGGAAGGGTGTGGAGAGCAATAAATATAAGTGATAAAGTGGAAACAAACATTGACTAACGAAATAGTAAGAAGCCTTGGTGGTGCACTGGTTAAGTTGCTTGACCGCTAATCAAAAGGTCAGTGATTTAAGCTCACCAGCCAGTCCACATGCAAAAGATGTGAGAGAGTGCTTGGAAAGCCTGTTGGGGCACCTCTGCATTCTCCTACAGCACCACCATCACTTAGAATTCGTTTGATGGCAGTGGGGTGTTGGAATAGACAAAATAATAATATTTTTTGCATAGAAGGATCCCTCGTGGTGTCCTGCGTTATTTAGGCTGCTGGCCACAATGTGAGCAGTTGTAAACCACCAGAGAGAGGTGTGATCAGGAGAGAGACAATGGTGGTAGCGATGGAAGCCTCAAAGTGAGAATCTAGCCGTGCTTCAGCAAGAACGAGGCTAAGGTCAGTTACTTGGGGCTGTTGTCCCTGAATGGTTATTGTAGTGACTTCTACTTCAGAGAGGCTAAGATCAAGTATAGAAGTTAACTGGTAGTGTTCTGTTTAACCCTTTCTAGGTCTACAAATGTTTCATTTTGTTATTAGAGAATAAATATTTTGTAACCAGTTTTCCATGTTCTTTTTTTTTTTAACAGCTTGTTGCTGGTCGCAGGGGGCACAGTTCTAAAAATCTGTGATTTTGGTACCGCCTGTGACATTCAGACACACATGACCAATAACAAGGGGAGTGCTGCTTGGATGGCACCTGAAGTTTTTGAAGGTAAATGCCAAGAACATGATGTGATTGAGAATTACCTCATTCCACACAAACCCATGGTGTGTATCACTTTACCCCATTTTTATGGTTTCATCTCTCTAGTCCATAATTTCAAGGGGATTCAAAAAGTTCTGGAATGCAGAGACGCTGCCCAGAAGAGAAAATGCATCCAGGGGGCAAGTTGGCTTCTGACAAAACAGACAACACTCCAATTCTTTAATCCTTCCTCCCTACAATAGTATGACTTCAGTCCAATTTTGCAGTTCCTGCTAGCCCAGTGTACAGACAGACAGTGGCACAGCTTTCAGTGTACAGAATTCAGGAAAGACAACCCCTCTCAGGAATAGTACTGGGAGCAATGATTCCAGGAGGATAGGGGGCAGGGAGAGTGAATAGCACTGACGGCAAAATAGCCCCTCTCAGGGGAAGAATACCTGGAGAATAGGTGAAGAAGGGATACAATGGTCGTTGTACGATAGGTATAAAAATAATACATAAAAAGTGTGTGTGGGGGTGGCAGAGGGGGGAGGAAGGGAGAAAAAAGGGCTCAAGAAGAAAGATAATATTTAGAAATTGTTAATGCCAATAATGATACATATCTACTTGAGATAACAGATGTATAGCTCGTTGTAATATATGTAAGTGCCCCCAATAAAATGATTTTTTTTTTTAAGTTCTAAAATATATTTGTTCTTGGCTGAGCCCTGGTAGCCTAGTGGTTGTGTGTGGGACTGCGGCCCAAAGGGTTGGCGTTTTGAATCTAGCAGCAACTCTCCGGGAGCAAGGCTGGGCTTCCTACTCTCACCAGGGCAGTGATGCCACAAAACAAACAAAAAACACAAACAAAATATATTTGTGCTTGCAGTCAGTTGTCCTCAAATCGATTTTGACTTGTGCAGTCAAACTGCGCTGTAGGGTCTTTAAGACTGTGATCTTTGGAAACCAGCTTGCCAGGCCTTTGTCAGAGGCACTTCCGGTTGGGTTCAATTCGCCAACTTATTTGCCAATTGTTGATCATTTAACCATTTGCACGACCCAGGGACTTCATATCTTCTGAAGTCCTAAGGAAATGTTAAATAAATAACTCATTTGATTTTAAAGTTGAAGGCAAGATTTAACTTGTCGTTTACCTTCCATAAAAGTCCATGTGTATACTTTTGCATCATTTCCTAGAGATAGAAGATGAACAGTACCGAATCTAAAATTAGTGTACCTGAGGGGAGAGTACAAACATTTGGTTAATAATGCGATACTCAGAACTACAAAGTTAAGGCAAGCTTATGCTTATCTTTTTTTTTAATGCTTGCATGGATCTTAATTACATGATATTGTGGTGATGTTAAAACCTATTATGGTACATTTTTACTGTTGACCTTGGTCCATCTACTTAAAACATCAATCTCATCTTTTTATTTCTGCTTTTAGGAAAACTTCTATTTCACTGCAGCTCAAAGATAAATAAGGAACCCAAGTATTGCAGTACTTACAAACCCATTTCTTTTTTTTCCCAAACCATTTTATAGGGAGCTTTTGCAGACACCATGCCATTCCGTAGTTCATTTGTATCAAGCAGTATTGTACAATTGCTACCAAAATCCAATGCAAAATATTTTCTTCCAGCACACCAGCCTACGTACAGATCATGAGGTGTCAGTGAGATCAGGTATCAGACATCAAAGACCCCGAACAAAAAATCCTATCAATGTGAATAAGGGAGAGCTTGGAGGGGAGACGCAATGCCCATCTTTAGACAACTGGGCATCCCTTTACAGAAGGTCTCAATGAAGAGACTAGCCAGTTAGGGTGTTGGCACTGATGAAGCATACAACTTTCCTCTAGTTCTTTAGTGCTCTTTCTCTCTTCCCTCCCCCCCCCCATCCCACTCTTATGATCCCAGTTCTTCCTTACAAATCTGGCTAGAACAGAGGATATACATGGGTACGGATAAGACCTGGAAACACAGGGAATCCACACCAGAAATTTCCTCAGGACCAATAAAGAGAGCAGTCATACCAGGAGGGTATGTGGAAGGTGGGGAGAGACAGAGGGAACCAATAACTCCCTCCCACGGGGGGTGGACAACAGAAAAGTGGGTGAAGGAAGACATCGGTGGGTGTAAGACATGAAAAATAATGATAATTTCCAAATTATCAAGGGTTCATGAAATGAAGGAGGGAACCAAAAGAAAAGAAAATAGAAATAAATGTTTTGAAAATGATAGTGGCGGCATAGGTACAAATTTGCTTGACCCGATGGGTGTATGGATTGTCATAAGAGTTGTACGAGTCCCCAATAAAATGATTTAAAATATATGTATTCCTTTTCTTTTAGTATCTGCATCCCTTTACCATACCATCACCACCCCTGACATACCCCTTAAGGGATCCTTATTGTACTTAATATAGTTGTTGTCTCCGTAGATCACCTATCCTGGGTTTCATGTACTGAAAAACAGGCAAACACATAACAGAGTCAAGAAAGCTCTCCAGAATGACAAAATAGAACAGATAAATGCCAATATGAAACACACATACACAGAAAAAAAAATTTCAAAGATCAAATGTATCAGAAAGGAGATTGAGACAAGATATTTAAGTTTACCTTCTTTGACACTTATGTGTATTTCCCAAGTGCTTATGAAGAGTCTGTACATTTGTTACAAGGTTTCTGTATAAAAATGTGAAATTATATTTTAAAAGAAAGACCTTGAACTAAAATAATTTTAATTTATATG
>PVJH01013205.1:0-61552 GCA_004026705.1 Nesogale talazaci
AATCCCTAGAAAGAAACATCATGCTAGATAAAGTAGAGGGACAGGAAAAAAAGAGGAAGGCCCATGAAAAAAAATGGATGAGACCCAGCGGCTACAGCAATGGACTACAACATGAGAACCATTGTGAAGGAGCCCAGGATGTAGCAGGGTTTTTTCCCGTTGTACGGAGTCGGAACAGCCGGCTGATACCTAGCAAGCAGGGCAACACAAGTATTGGGTGCTCTAAGACAGAGTCTTTTTAACAATACTGACATCTTTCATCTAAACACTTGAATAATTTAGTTTATTTCAATATGCTTCATTAGATCAGAGGCTACAAAAAAAACAAAGAAACCCTTAGAGGAATTTTGAAATTCAATAGCTGTTAAAGTCACACAAATGTTTCCTCCTATAGAGATTTTATTAGGTTCCGGGCCTAAGTCATACATAATCTATTAAAATTCTTAGTTTTTAATATTCATAAGTAAACATTCTTCCTTAAGTCATTAGTCTCCAGAATCAAATATTGACCTTTTTTTATGCTCTCCTTCTTCCAGGCATGTTTTATTTCCAGAAAGAATTTGTTTGATTCTTTTGAACAATGCTGTCCTCTCATAGAATATAAAATGTGGCTAAAACTTGGACTCTCTATTTCTGCAAAAAAAATCAGGGAAAATTTATCTTATGAGGTAAGCACTGGTCTGTGAGCTCACCTTCTCTCACAAGGTAATGGCATTAAAATTTCATTTGACATTAACCGCTAGGAATTTATATTAAGCTTGACAAACAAATGAGAGATGAAATATGTGCTTCTCTTCTAGGAATGGAACTACAAAATGCAATTGCAGCTCTGTAACACTTATGTCAAAGATATACCAATGACTATCAAAACTGATATTTATGATGAAACTGTCATCTACATTATCCTCATAAATGGAGCTGCGGAAGATTGTCATTTACGGAAAGTTTATAAGGCACCTTCTTTAATTCCTCTTACATGCCATCAGGTAAAGAAAAGGGAGTCTTCAGGTCAATGGTGCACATGCACGGCCACGTAGGAACATTGAAAACAATATCATATTCATCATGGTGTTTCCACCTTGTATCCTGCCATGTTCTCCACTGCTCCACACTCCATCGCACACAATATGCATACAATGAGTTCGTTGGTTACTCTGGCACTGAGGAGCCATGCACTAAGCCATATCTATTTCAGCAGCCCAATATGCAGACAAGCTGTACAATTTGTTGCAGTCTTACACATCTAAAGAGAGCTTATTAAGTCCATTCACCCATCATGAAAGGGCCAGTTTCCCTGGGCTGCCTCCTCCTACTATAAAAGAATTCATGTTTACTATTATAATATTGAGGTGATCGGGTGGGTTGGATGCTGGACTGCTAGCCCCCAAGTCCATGGTTTAAATCCATCATCGGGTCTGCCAGAGAAAGATGAGGCTCTCTGCTCGTGCTGACATTTGCAGCCCTGGAAATCTTCAGGAACAGTTGTGCTCTGTGGTACAGGGTCACTGTGAGTCAAAATGGACCTGAAGGAACTAAGCATTCTTTAAATAGTATACTATTTTAGACGGGGTAAACTAGAGAAACAATTCATAGACACGCAAATGGCTATAGGGGAACGGTTTATATAGAAAAAGAATGAAGCATTGAGAAAGCATCCCAACCCAGTCCAGTACAAAGTCATAAGTCTGATATTAGCTCATATGTCCAATACCTGTCTATAATGTCTGTTTCCAACTAACAAAGTCACAGGCCAATGAATGCAGAATCCCAGCACCAGCAGGGGTCCCCTCATGGCTCCTTGTTTCCTGGGCTCAGGGTCCATAACAGCATCCAGTAGTGGTAGAAGCAACTCAGGGCTAGCAGGGGTCTCCACATGGCTTTTCCAGCTTTGGAGGTCTGGTTCCATCAGGGTAAGGCCAGGTGGTTTCTCCTCTGGCTCCTCCAGATTCCTCGGACGCTGCCATCTTGTCTTGTCTGTAGTTCATTGTCTTGGGAACTAACTCCCAACAACTGGGGAGAAATCTTCTCATCTCCATGGCAGAAATATTGTGAGATTTCCCAGAAGTCTCAGGAGAAAGCCAAGCCCACACGGAGGCCTCATTTGCTACTCAATGGCTATCTCCAGACACTCCACCCCGACATCTCAATCATTAAATTAACTTAAGCACATGACTGCCACATATACTATGCAATATATTATAAAATACTATAGTATGTAACTTGACTGGATGCCAGTGTAAACTCCCCAACTACTTCAGAGAGAGATGCAAAAGTGCAGGACATCTCATCTTTAAGCTGCTGCTTGAAAGCCCACACCAAGCAAAGTAAGAACCTGAGTCATATGGAGAAGTAAAGAAGAATGTGTGACTGGTGTGTAAGAGAGACAGCCAATAAACTTAACTCATAATTTTGAAGCAGTTAACTTATGGCAGAAACAATGCTGGCTGAAACTATAGCTAGCTGAATAAGACACACCCAAAATAAAGAAGTCAAAAACCTGCAACCTGCCTTCAAGAGAGCTCATCATTGATTGTAAGAAACAAATACATAAATACATCGATTAAAGAATTTGAGCTGAGTCCCGGTGTCGTAGTAGTTGTGCGCAGGACTGCGGCCCACTAGGATGGAGGTTCAAATCCAGCAGCAGCTCTACAGGAGCAAAGGCTGGGCCTCTTCCTCCCATCATGAGAGAGCAGTGATGCTTCCCCACCCCCCCCCCAAAAAAAAAAAAGAATTTGAGCTGTGATTGATGTACTTCACAGTACATTTCAGACATAAGAAAAAAAGTGAGGTAGGTATGGAAAGACGCCAGAGACAGAAAATAGTGACAATCACCCTTTCTGTGTGGGAACCACCCTGGCCAATATAAAGCTCTGGGAAAGGAAGTAAAATGCTCTTTTTAACAATGGTGTGTCCCCTGTCTCTAGTAATTGAATACCTAATAAGAGAGCTTTGATCTGGATACTAACTGGGGCTTCATATAACCAAGAGATGTTTGCAATCTCCCCGAGTCTCTCTACTTTCTGAAGTATGGAGCCCTCCTCACTGTGCCTGTGGGCACCAAGGGGATTCGGTGTATATTACAAGCAACGACATTGACTAGCGGCGCAGTGGTTAGGGGCTCAGCTGCTAACTCACCAACCCCTCTGCAGGAAAAAATGTGACTGTCAACATCCATGAAAATTACGGTCTGAGAAGCCCCGGGGGTCAGATGAAGTATGTCCTAAACGGTCGCTGTTCGTTTGAGTCTACTGGGACAGTAGTGCCCTTAATGGGTTCTTTTATTGATTGGCTGATTCAGCCGTGTACAGTAACTGTGGATAGTTTTTTAAAGAACATGGACGACCCATGTGTAAATATTTTTTTCTCATTTGGAAGAGAAAGGAGTAAAATATTCTAAAATTGACTGTCACAAAACCAACCTATCTAGGAATTTTAAGCTACTGACTTGAGTGATATCCTCATATTTTTCAACTTCTCATAAATATTTGGACAGTTACTGACATGGGAATTCATGAGAGAAATACTTCATCCTACAACATTTGCTCAAAAATAAATGTGTATTCTGTCAATTTTCAGATACAAGGCACTGAAAACTTTACAAAAATAATGATTCTTCAAACCTCAATTGATTCAAGAGAATCCAGATGGAATATTGGAAAATCTATACCTTCATGTAAGCACTCTTTTCATTAAGAATAATTAGGTGAGTGGTATTTCTTTGAATAATTCTGAAATTTTCATTTCCCATTTTAAAAAAACAGGTACTGAGATGCCTTTTAAACTTCCATCTTTGATATCTAACATATGAATTCATACTGAAAAATCCAAGTTTTATTTATAAACTATTCTATATTTCATCTGAAAAAGATGCTGCATAATTGTCAAAAAAAAGTATTTTCAAAATTTAATAATTGAGTTAGTAGATTTCACCCCAAGTTGAAATATTTCACTTAGCAGCAATGTTAAAAATCGTGAGGTATTAACTGAGCAATAATAATAATAATTTAACAAAACCCCCAAATGTGTACATCATTGGAGTGGCATGGACTACCTTGAAGTGAATTCTGTTCTTCATAAGAATTTCAGTGAATAAGATTCCAATTATACTTTCTTTTTGGCTCTGTGGTGCAGCTGTAAGTAGCTGCAGCTTCAGGAGAAGCTCGCCTCCAGCGTCCTCCGCTGAGGCAAGAGGACACTCTGGTTGGTCCCCAATGAGACCAATGAAATTGCCAATGCCAACTCCCGTCAGCAAATCCGGAAACTGATCGACAATGGCGTCATCATCCGCAAGCCGGTGACCATCCATTCTCCTGCCCGACGCCGCAAAAACACCCTCGCCCACTGGAGACATATGGGCAGAGGTAAGCAAAAGGGTACTACCAATGCTCTCCTGCCCTTGAGAAGGTCACGTGGATGAGAAGGATGAGGATCCGGCGATGGCTGCTCGGGAGATACCAGGAGTTAAAGAAGATGGAGCGCCATGAGCATCCTAGCCTGTACCTGAAGAGGAAGGGGGACGTGTTTAAGAATCAGAAAGTTCTCATGGAACACATCCTCCAGCTGAAGGCAGACCTGGCTCGCAAGAAGCTCCTGGCTGACCAGGCGGAGGCCCGCAGGTCTAAGACCAAGAAGCACGCAAGCGCCGCGAGGGGTGACTCCAGGCCAAGAGAGAAGAGATCATCAAGACTCTGTCCAGGGAGGAAGGGACCAAGAAATAAACTGCCTCCTCTCTGCTCTGTACATGGTGACCTTGGCAGTGGTACTGATCAGTTACTCAATAAAAGCGAGCCTCGGTGGCCTGCCGGTGGGAGGGTGGGGAGGCGAATAAAAAAAAATTCCAATTATAATTATGTCTTGACATACCGCTGTTAGGTTGGATTGTCTAAAGAGAAAAAACCAATGACACCCATACTTTAAGAGACAGATACATATAAAAGTAATTTTATATCAAGATGGCAGGCATCCCATCCCAATCTGACTTAAGTCTAGGGATTCGATGCCAGCCAGAGCCATCTAAGACTCAAGGAAGTGCAGGCCAATGGCAAAAAAAGGGGGAAGCAAAATCAGACCACTCAAAAGCCTGCCGTGCAGTCACATGACTCCTTGATCAGTGGAAGCATAGCAGGCCACTGATAGCTCCCAAGGTGGGAAGTCCACATGGATCCATCCCTGAAAGCAGACACAGAATCCAAGAATGGAGCAAGGTGAAGGGGAAAAGTCAGACTGTTTACTGCCTTTCTTATAAGCAGGCCACACCCCCAAGGGACTTCTCTTGGCTATCACATGATTGATTAAGTAGGACTTTAGCCTTACCTCCGCTCAGGTACCATCAGCTGACAAAAAAAAAAATCTAACTATGATATGACTATTAAGGCACTGATGAAAATTTAGAAAATATATCTGATTTAATAAATGAAATAACTAATGATAGTACAGTCCACAAAAGGAAAAACTGTCGTCAATTTAGATGTCTCGATTTCCTTTTCTAATTCTGACTCTCAACAAAACTATTACTGAAGAATAGATAAGCAAGGGCAAGCCAGCCTTGTCTCTATTGTGATTTTTGTTTTGTTTTGTTTGGAGGGGGACATCACTGCCCTCTGGTGGTGGGAGTAGGAGGCCCAGCCTTTCCTCCTGTGGAGCCGCTGCTGGAATTGAACCTCCATCCCAGTGGGATGCAGTCCCGTGCACAACCACGACACCATCGGGGCTCAGCCCTCTATTGTGATTTTTTAAAAATCATTCTATTGGGTGCTCATACAGCTGGGTCCCTATGAGTCAGAGGTGACTCTACAGCCAGTGTGGTGTTGGGTTGGACATTACTCTTGTTAGATTGCCTAGGTGATGAGAGTGGCTCGTGTGCCTGGCTTCTAACTCAAAAATGGGCACTTGGAGCCCAGACAGACAGACACACTGCAGAAGAAAGGCTTGGCAAACTACCTTCACTAGAGATCAACCATTGAAAACCTATGTCCCTCACTTTCTCTCTGGCACCTGTGCGGTTGCCAGGAATCCAAATCAACTCCGTGACAAGGGACTTTCTGACGCTCGCAATGAAATATATACCTAGAGGGTGGAGGGAAGGTGGAGCAGAAAGGGGGAACCAATTATGAGGATCTACCTTTTAAGGATTATAACCTCTTCCATGGGGTACAGACAGGAAGGAAGTAGATGAAGGGAGACAGAGGCCAGTGTTCAATATGAAAAAATAATAACAATTTTTAAATTATCAAGGGTTCATGAGGAAGGGAAAGGGGGGAGGGAGTGGAAAATGGATGAACTAATACCAGGGGCTTAAGTAGAAAACAAATGTTTTGAGAATAATGATGGCAACAAATGTACAAATGTGCTATGCATGCAATGGATGGATGGATGGATTGTGGTTAGAGTTGTATGGGCCCCCAATAAAGTGATTTTTAAAAAGTAAATATTCACCTCTATATTATAAAACTATTAGAACACTACTCAAGGGTAAGGAATTCAAAAATGTTTTGTTTTCTCTCATCATTCTGCACATTCAGCAATAATAGTTTTATAAAGGAAGTGAGAGGAATCAGTCTTAAGACTCAATGAATAATAGTGTCTTGAGTGCTGGCCACCACGGAAAATCTTCATCCTGGCAATCCCCGCCACACACACAGCATTGCAAGCCCTGGTAGCTACTCAGATGCACAGTTTAGATCATGCGACCCCCTCTTTGTGAATCAGCAGTGAGTCACACTCACTTGTTCAACAATGAGTCACGCTCACTTGTTCAACAGTGGGTCACGCTCACTTGATCAACTTCCTTCCTTAGACTCAACAGTAATCAAATTGACACTTGGTACATAAACTTGACTCTGGGGTTGTAGGTCAGTGTGGAAAGGTTCTAAGGCCTGATTACTTACTTACTTCTTATTTTCCCACATCTACTAGGTAGACTTGGCAAGAGTATTTTCAAGACTGAACCACCTGTTGATGCTATTATGAGATGTCTCCTGTTGTGGAAACACATATCTTTGTATCGAGAGGGAATCCTTCCCAGCTGGTTGCTGGTTGTGGATGCTCTTGGGACCCACATGGAAAAGAAATGTCAGCCTTCCACTCATTATTTTGTGCAAAATAGTCTTGAATTAAAATGGCTCAGCCTTCCAGCCAGAAAATAATAATATGCCACCTAGATAGTTTACATTTTGCTCTTGGAGCAATGATGACTTGACTGAGTTTATGAAAAATAAAAATGAAATGGATTCTAAACGTGGCTCTTGTTCCAACTGTGATTTTTTTTATCATTCATTGTTCATCACTCATATTGGAGGACTCTCGGGGTATTCAGATAGCACAACTCAGTGCTATATGAAATTTCCATGATCTATTTAGTCCACCATATTTACACAACAAATGAGTTCAATGCCTGGTATATAATTTTTCAAACACCCTTGACAGAAGTGATTGTGTTTTTCATATGCTAGGTGCAGAATAAGTCATATACAATTACAAACTCATTAAACTTTTATAAAACAACTCTGAAAGTTAGTCATGCCCAATTTCCACATGTGGAAAGTGAAGCAAAGAAGCCCGAGTGTCACAGTGATTGAGTGTTTGGCTGTTAACTGAAAAACTAGCACCTAGAACCCAGGGTCTTCTCTGTAGGAGAAAGAGGGGACTGTCAGCCTCCGTAATGATGTATATAGGAAATCCACATACAGTTCTATTCAGCCCCTGTGTGATCATTGTGAATCAGAATTTCTCTCATTGGAAATGGGTTGGGTTTGGTATGGCTTCATTAAATTGAAGTAGAGGACACTTTAGTCATTTATCCCAAATCACATAGGTGATTCGGTGGCAGAGCAAAAATATGAACACAAGTTTGTGACTGGTCATGATTATACTTACCTCTCCAGTAGAGGAAGGTCTAGGTAAATAGCTGTCAAATTAATAGGGGGGAAAGTAAATATATTTCTGCAGGATCATGCATCTACCTGGGGGGCAAGGGAGATGGACTTGAATGCTTGTTGTTAGGCACCTTCACTGAAGACCAACTCATAGCACCTAATGCTCAATAGAAGGAAACCCTGCCCAAGACACCCCCATCCTCACAATTGATATGCTCTGATGTTTGAACCCATTGTTGCATCCATGTGTCAATATATCTCGCTTCAAGTTCTCATTATCACTGCCCTTAATATTTTACCAAGCATGATGCCTTTCTCCAGGGATTGGTATGAGGCCAGGTCTCGCCAGATTTGCCTCTAAGGAACATTATGGCTGTACTTCTTCCAAGACAGTTTTGTTTGTTCTTTGGCTGGGCATGGTGCTTTCAATATTCGTTCCCTGCACCATAATCCAAAGGATTCCATTCTTCTTTAGTCTGGCTTTTCCCATGTCCAATGTTCACATGTATATGAGGAGATTGAAAAAACCGTGGTTTGGGTCAGGTGTGCCTTCATCCTCAAAGTAACATCCTGACTTTTCAGCAGTTTTCAACGTTTTGGGGCATCTCTGTCCAAAGCGATGGGTCTTTGACCTCTTGGCTGCTGCTCCATGAGCATTGATTGTAGATCAGAGCAAGACAAAGGCCTCTCTATCTTTGCTCTTCTTATTATGATGTTGCCTATTGATGTGGTAGTGTAGATTTTATGCTTTACACTTAGTGGTCCTCCATACTAATGGCTGCACTCTTTGATCTTCACCAACAAATGCTTCAGGTTCTCACTTTCAATGAGAAAATTCATACCTCTGAATATTGCAGGTTGATAGTAAGCCTTTCTCCAATCTTGATGCCACATTCTTCTTCATATAAGCCTGCTTCTCTGAATAGTTGCTCAGCATGCATATTGAGTAAATATAGTGAGTGGATCCAATCCTGATACACACCTTCCTTGATGTTGAACTATGTAGTATCCCCTTGCTCGCAAATGACTTCTGATACAAGCACAGGTTCCAGATGAGCACAACGAACTATTTTAAAATTAGGACTCTTCTCAAGGCTATCCATACAGCCGGGTGACTTTGCATAGTAAATAAAATGCAAGCTGGCATCTTTCTGCTATTCTCTATAGTCATGTGATGTCAGCAATGATATCCCTTGTTCCATATCTTCTAACTCTGTCCTGAATGTCTGGCAGCTCCCTGTTGATGTACTGCTTGCTGCAACCCCCTTCTAATGATCACCCGCAAAATTTTACGTGCATGCAATATTAATGATATTGTTCTATAATTTTCACATTTTGTTGGGTTATCTTTCTCTGGAACTGAGTACAAATGTGGATTCCTTCCAATCCGTTGGCAAGGTGGCTGTCGTGCAACTTGCCTGGCATAGATAAGTGAGTGTTTCCAGTATTTCATTGGCTTGTTGAAACATTTCAATTTCATCAATGCCTGGAGCCTTGTTTTCGGTTTATGCTTTCAGTGCAGTTTGGACTTCTTCCTTCAGCACCATTAGTTCTAGCACATGTGCTACTTCTTGAAATGGTTGAATGTTGATTACTTCTGTTAGGTACAGTGGCTCTCCAAATTCTTTCCATATTCTTTGCATCATTCAGTATTTTTCCCATAGACTCAAAACCAACTCACTTTCACAGAGTCAGTGTCAACTCACAGTGACTGCCTGTGGGTTCCTCAGACTATAACAGTTTATGGGAGTAGAAAGCCCAGTCTTTCTCCAGAGGAAAGGCTAGTTGTTTCGAACTGAAGACTATGCCAATGGCTGCCCAGTATATAACCCCTACACTACTATAGAATCCTTCAATATTACAACTGGTAGCTTGAATATTTTTCTTCCATTTAAAATATGCTGATCCTGTTCCTCTTTTTGGTTTCTTACCTCTATGTATTTTCTCATTTCATTATAACCGTTTATTTTGTCTTCTCAGGCTGTTTTGAGATTTTCTGTACATCTCTTAATTTCATCATTTCTTCCATTTACCTAAGCTACTCTATAATTAGGAATAAGCTCCAGAGTCTCTTCTGAAATTCACTTTGATCTTTGGGGTATATTTTCAGAGACTGTTTGTAAAAGTCATTGATATTTCTATTCATTCAAGTGTCATTTTGGAGAAGTCCACTTCTTTTGTCCCTATTCACACCCACTCACTGCTAATGAGTTGATTTTGACACATGGCACCCCTATGGGGAGAGTGGAACTGCTTCAGTGGATTCGAGACTGTAAGTTTTCACAAGAATAGAAAATCTCATCTTCGTAGGTCCTCCCTTCCCAGTGGCTGGTGGTTGCAAACAGTTGATCCTGGAGTTCACAGACCAATGAGGAGCCCACTACACCACCATGGTTCCTCTCTTCCCTATAAGGAAGGTCATATCAAACTCTTACCATTTCTCTCCAAAACTGTTTGTTTTTGCTGTTGTTGTTGGATGGTGTTTCATTTTCCTGATGATAATTACATGGGAACCATTGAGGTGTTTGAGTATCTATCCCCTGCTTCCTGATTCCTGAACCCAAGTTTACTGCTAGTTGAGATGGTCTGAGAGAACATAGTTGTCTTTTACTACAAAACCGCCAGATGTTGACTGCATAACTGAGGATAGTAAAGATAAGGTTTCTGAAGGCAAGTTCTTAACAGAGAAATCTAGGAAGAATTGGGCAAACAGTGCTCTTGTTCAGTGTGTTAGTCTGGGTGGACAAGAACAAATTCATAAACATGCATATGGATATAAGGGAAAGGTTTATATACAAGAGGAATGGAACATTGAGAAAGCATCTCAACCCAGTCCAGTCTAAAGTCTTAAGTCTGATATTAACTCACATGTCCGATATCAGTCTATAAAATTCCTTTCGATATTAACCCATATGCCCGATACTAGTCTATAAAATCTCCTTTCGACTCATGAAGCATGTGAAATGACATCAGGACAATCATAGGCCTGTGGGTGCAGAGTCTGTGTTTCAAGCAGCAGTAGAAGCGTCCCAGTACTGGCAGGGATGCCCCGTGGCTCCTTATTTCCAGGACTCAGGGTCCATCAGCAGTGTCCATTGGCAGTAGAAGCATCTCAGTGCTGGCAGGAGTATCTCTGTGGCTTCTCTGGCCCCAGAGGTCTGGTTCCATCAGGGCAAGCCCATGTGGCTTCTCCTCCGGGAGAAGGATTAAGGATCTATCAGCATGCTGTCATCTTGTCTTGTCGGTAGACCAACTCCAAGAGACTGAGTCTATAGTCTCTCACCTCCACAGGGGAAATTTCCCAGAATTCTCAGAAAAAGCCTTGCCCACCCAATGGTCTCATTAGCCATCTCCAGATTGATAGGCTAGACTCCACCCCTACACTCCCAATCATGAAATTGACACCAAGTACAACCTCCACATTCCACTTCCCAGCTCATCAACCAGATAAACCACTATGCCTCAGTCAAAAAAGGAGAAATTAGAGGCCCCCAGGAATGCTTGAAAATGAAGTCTTTCACCAGTAATGAGGCACCAGGAAGGAAAGGAAAGTCCCACTACCAACAGGAGCTCCAACTCAGAGAGAACTTAGTATAAAGATCAGACATGATCCTGAGTGGTGAGTAAACACAATGCAATGTTACACATCTCTAAAAAAAAATCCAGTGATATCACCATGCACTGTTCCACGGTGTGGAGGAATCTGCAAACCCTGATGCTGAGTGAAGTGCGTCCATCGCATAAGAAGAAAGAGCGTATGAGGCCACTCCTGTAGTATGAGCAGCAGGCTGGGAGCAGGCTCAGGCTGTCAGCCATCCAGTCTGTTGGCTCGGTGGCCATGCAGCTCAATAGAGTGCCTGACTGATGCCCATGAACCATGATATCGTGTGTATCTTGAAGGTCACTTTAGAGAAAAGGTCCTCATTCAAATTTGGGCTTGACTTGTTGTTTTATATATTCTATATTTTTTTGTTCATATAGGGCTTATCTCTATCAATAGTGACCTTATAGGGTAGAGAATTTAAATCTTTCTGGGAGTAAACAGCTTCATCTTTCTCCCACAGAGCACCGGGTTAGTTTGGACTCCAGATCTTCTGCTTAGCCATTCAGTGACTAGCCCCCTGCATCCCCTTCAACAAATGGTTATTGTGATTATGTGAGGGACCTTCAAAAATGCTGTGGGGGGGGGGTTCTATTATATTTTAATTACATTTGTCCATGAACTTTGAAGCCCTTTCATAGGGCTTCTGAGAAGTAAAGTAAAGCACTAAACATTATTTCTCTACCACATAGCTACCCAAAATTATATGGCTTACAACCCTCTTTTCAGGAAAATAAATGACTCATTCTCCCACCTCCAGCAATGGAAACGTCTGCGTTGTATGCTCTAAACTCTACGTAAAATGTAGCTATCTGCCTGTGCAGAGCCCCCAGCCTAGCCCCAGGCCATTCCATCGCACACATGAGGCAGTACCAGCCCCCGCACCCCTTGGGGACCCTCTGTAATCCCTTGGGGACCCACTGTAATCCGGATGGGGGAACAAATAATAAACCCCAACTCAAGCTTCCTCTGGTTTTGCCATCATCGACCTCAAGAGTTAAGGCTTTCATTTGCAATTCAATTCGTATTCAATGCGTAATGCATTAGACTCTAAGAACCGAGGGGTTGGGGGGGTGGGGGTGGGGGCGGCGCTGCCTATGATTCAGACATGTGTTGGCGCTGAGTTTTATTTTTACGGGTGGGAGGATGCGCGTGATTTCCTTTGTGGAGTGGGGGGTCGATATTTTTGTGCAGAGTGTGCACCTGTTATAAATGTTCTGCTCTTCCTCCTCCTACCTTAAACACATTTAGGAAATTTTCATGTCAGCAGCTAACTTCCAAAGCTCAGCCTCGCCACCTAGAGGACGGAGGAAAGCTTGACTGCTGGAGAGTAGCACCAGTCCAAATGCCATCTGTCGATAAGGGACATCCCTTTACAGAAGGGTCTCAGGAGGGAGATGAGCCAGTCAGGGGACAATGTAGCAACGATGAAAGATGCAGCTTTCCTCTAGTTCTAAAATGCTTCCTCTCTCCCATTATCATGACCCCAATTCTACCTGACAAATCCGGCTAGACGAGGGGATGTACACTGGAGCAGGAAACATGGGGGATTCCGGACATCTGATCCCTTCAGGACCAGGGGTGAGAGTAGCGATATACCGGAAGGGTGGAGTGAAGGTGGGGTAGAAATTGATGATAAGGATCTACATATAACCTTCTCCCTAGGGGGTGGACAACAGGGAAATGGGTGAAGGGACCCATCGGACAGTGTACGCTATGACAAAATAATAATTTATAAATTATCAAGGGTTCACGAGAAAAGGGGGGGCAGAGAGAGAGGTCGGAAAATGAGCTGACACCAAGGGCTTAAGTAGAAAGAAAATGTTCTGAGAATGATGATGGCAACACTTGTACAAATGTGCTTTACATACAATGGATGGATGGAAGGCTTGTGAATTATATGAGCCCCCAATAAAATGATTTTTTTAATTACATGGACAAATTCGTTTCCAGCCCTTGCCCCTACCTCATTGGATTCAACGAAGTCTTGGGCAACACTGGCACTACTCAAGCCCTCCTGCCGGCTGCCCCTTCCAGGGTCTTGTCCTTGCTTCATTCAGTCCTTTCGAGTCCATTGACACTCACAGCAAGACCAACTGAGAAGAAAGAATCGCGGGTGGCTTCCCTGGGCTGTCAGGTTTTCAAGAGCAAACTTCCAGGTCTTCTCTCTCAGAAACAACTGGTGACTTTGAAGCACCCTCGCAGCAATTGAGCCCGTGACCACTGCTGACTCCTCTGGGGGAGGGAGCCCCAGTAGACAGAGCTCACCATCTAAACACCCGGTCCCTTTTGTCCCTCCACTGTGAAATTCGCTTTTCCAGCTGCTGATTTCTGCGTAAAGCCAGAGGTGCTGAAGCCTATTGGGAAGGGCGGTATTTTGAATGGGTGATGTGGCGGGAACTGTGTCTCCCTGTAATGTGTGTCAAGGTAGCGGATCTGTGTTCCTCTGGCAGAATCATCCTGTGTGCTGCCATTCATAACCTTTCTTACTTCACGGTTTCATCTCAGCTCTCTGGGAGTGCTCCTGCATTTTTTTTTTTTTTTTGTAACGCTTCACTTTCGCTTCTTTTGTAAAGTTAATGACTCAGGGCAGGGGTCAGCAAACTGCGGCTCTTGAGCCAGATTGGGCTCTGTCAGTGTGAACGTGCGCCTCTGAAGTAACATTACAAGCATTATTTCAGATCATAGTGATTTCATTTGTTTGAAAAAACATATTGAAAGCTCTTGAGTGATTTCGAAGTTCTTAGGGGTACAAGATTGGTTCTTCGGTTTCAAGAGTTTGTCGACCCTTGAATTAGGGGACTATGGAAACCAGAGAGGAAGTACCATATGGTTACAATTAATCAACTAAGCTTCCTGTCTGAAGCCCTTCTGAACTGTCCTTGCTCTCCTCTCCCTTACAGGACAACCTTGCTCCTGAAAGCTTTTTTTCTTCCAAGCGGGGAGCACCCCCCTTTTTGCCAGCTTCTGAGAAAGTAGTTTCCAGAATCTCCCACAGAGCCAGACTGAAAGTGCTGGGTTTCGGCTACTAGACTGTGTGATTTCTCTAAATCTGTTGCTCCCTCTGGCTTGCTGGCTTCTGTGTTATTCACGGACAAATATTAAAAATAAGCATATTTGCTAACTTTGTTTACTATCATTGTGCAGAGTTCCACAAAGACGGGAGTGATTTTGTTCACTGTTGAACCAAGGCTGTCCAGTCATTGCTATACAAACCGCATATCCAGCCTATGGCTGTGGAAAAAAAGAATTAATGAGTGTTTATGGAGGCCACCTAAATAACACAAGATTGATGCCCAGAAAAGCCATCCTTCCCATCTCATGCTAATTTAGTTCTTTTCGATTGGTAAAAAATGTCCATTCAGTAAAATGAGCCCTGTCTAGGATAGAGTTCTTTGAGTTATTAGAAATGCAAAAAAAAAAAAAAAAAAAAAGTCCTGTTGCCCCTGTAGAATCAAGACACAGATATCTACTTCTTCGTTTAAAACCAAAAAATCCCGCATGTCTCCTAGAGGTAAGCTCCCTGCTCCTGGAAGCACCGACAGGGCCTCTGCAGTTTCACTTCACCTTTTCTCGACTGTAACAGGAGGCACATGAGTGGCAAAACACAGAAGCGATCAGGGGGGGTCTCACAAAACTTTAAACATTATTGTCCTCACAGAATTTTCACCAAAAAATTACAGAAACAATATATTGAATTGGAGGGGGGAAATTGTAAATCCTGTGTTAAAACAGGGTTTTAATATGGGGAATACACAATAAGGAACTCACACAACTTAACAAGAAGTAACCCAATCAAAACAGAGCAAAAGACGCGACCAGATATTTCACCAAAGAAAATATAGAAGTAACAGCACCTAAAAGTAACACTTGATGTCATTGATCTGTAAGGAAAAAGCAAATTAAAACCATCCACCAGGATAAATATGATTGGAAAAATGAAACACAAGAGGTGTTCTAGAGGCTGTGAAGAAATTGAACCTCTTGTTCATGACTAGGGAAATTATGAAGTGACACAACCACTCTGGAAAACAGTTTCACAGTTCCTGAAAAATGTCAACAAAGAATTACCATATTGTGGGGGCCATGTATTCAAGATGTCAATTTCATAATTGAGATGTAGGGGTGGACTCTAGCCTGTTAGTCTGGAGATAGCCTTTGAGTAGCCAATGAAGCCTCTGTGTGGGCATGGCTTTCTCCTGACACTTCTGGGAAATCTTGCGATATTTCCCTCGTGGAGATGGGAAGCTATCTCCCCAGCTGTTGGGAGTCAGTCTCTGAGATGACCAACTACTGACAAGACAAGATGGCAGTGTCTGAGGAAGTGGAAGAGCTGGAGGAGAAGCCACACGGCTTTACCCTGATGGAACCAGACCTCTGAAGCCAGAAAAGCCAAAGAGAGACCCCTGCTTATGGACCCTGAGGCCTGGAAATGAGGAGCAGCCATGAGGGAACCCCTGCCAGCGCCGGGACTCTGCACCCACTGGCCTGTGACTTCATGAGTCGAAGGAGACTTTATAGACTGGTATCAACCATATGAGCTAATATCAGACTTATGACTTTGAACTGGACTGGATTGAGATGCTTTCTCAATATTCCATTCTTCTTTTATATAAACCTTTCTCTTATATCCATATGTGTGTCTATGAATTGTTTCTCTAATCTACCCAGACTAACACACATATGATCCAGCAATTCCATTCCCAGATATAGATCCCTAAAAATTGACAGCAGAAACATACACAGGTAATTTTATATCTGTACAGAACCATTCAAAATAGCCAAAAAGTGGGAACAGACTAAATGTGCACCCATAGGTGAATGGAAAAAGGAAATGAGATAGATACATATAATAGCATAGTATCCAACTACCGAGAGAAATTAAGGAACCTTAATGGCTTAGTTGGGCTGTGACATGCAAGGTCTGCAGTTCACAGCCACTAGAGCTCCCCAGGAAAAAGACTGGGCTCTCTGCTCCCACAAAGAATGACAGCCGAGGCTGAGCCCTGGTGGCATAGTGATTGAGTGTGGGACTGCGGCCCACTGGCTCGGCGGTCCAAATCCAGCAGCAGCTCTCCAGGAGCAAGGCTGGGCCTCCCACTCCCAGCCAAGGGCAGTGATGCCCCTCCCCCCAAAAAAAGAATGACAGCCTTGGAAATCCACATGGGCAGTCCAACCCATTAAACCTTAGTCCATGTTACCACATGTAGAGCTGCTGAGTGAAATAAGTCAGTCACTAAATAAGCAATAGCATATGATCTTAGGTACATGTGTAAAGACCAAAGTTAAGTAGTGGTTATCAATAGCATGTATGGGGGAGGGCGGAGGATCTCACTACTTGGTGGTCCCTGAGCTGTGTTAAAGGCAACAGTATCATTTGAAGATGGATCATTAAAACCATTAATTAGCTATGAACAGATCAAGACGGTTAGAATGAGAAATGTTTTGTTCAAGATAGATTTATCCAGTGCCATCAAGTCAATTCTGACCTACAGCAGCTGTCTAGAACCAAGCAGAACAACTTCTCCATGGGGTTTTGCAGGTCATACATCTTTATAAGAGCAGACAAACTTATTTTCTCCTATAGGTTGGCTGGGGTGTTTGACTCAATGATCTTCTGTCTGACAAAACAATACTTCATTTACTGTGCTACCAGATATCCTTAGATATTTATTTACCACATGCAAAAGGATAAAAGATGAAAAACTAACAGATATCTTTCTGTTATATTAAATTATATTAATCTGACTTCTTTCGATTAACACAATGCATTTGAGATTCATCCGTGTGGTTTTCTATGTCAGTTGGTGGTTTGCTCCTTTCCGTTATTGGACAATGTTGCATTTGTGGATTATTTTCCATTTGCTTGTTCGTTTCTGGTAGTTATAAATAAAGTGCCTACAAAGATTTGCATTCATGTTTATGAGAACAATTTTTTTATTTAACTTGGGCAAATGCTTCCAAAGGAGATTGTTAGCCTTTATGGTAAGTCTACACTAAGCTTGGTGAAATATTACCAGACTGTTTTTTCCAAAGAGGTTATATGATTTGCTTTGCTTCCAGCAATGGTTGAGAGTTCCCGATGCTCTGCATGCCTTGCTAACACTTTATATTGTCAGTGTTTGTTTTCAGAGTTAGCTATTCAGATACATTTTGGTTTGATTGACACCTGTCTAACGACCACTGATATTTCATGTATTTATTTGCCATTTGTATATTTTCTTTCATAAATCTATTCAAGCTGCTTCCTTTGCCAGGAGACTAGAAGTGGATAGTACCTTGTTATAGTTGATCTGTGGTTTGATCAAAGAATTCATAGAAGAATCCTGATCAATGGGGGGGGGGGCGGAAATGTGGAACAGAACTCTAAAGTTTCATAAAATAAGGAGTCCTGAAGACTGAAAACTGCAGAAATCATAACCCATGGGAAATCTTTAAATCTTAAACTAAAACTATCCTCAGAATTCATCATTACAACAAACACTAATTCATTTGTAAAGGAATATGTGGACTGAAAAATGTACCCACTTATTTAATTTTATGAGATGAAAGTGACAATATGTCAGAGGAGCCAGCTTCCAACATATTAATATCATGGGTCCAGTACACTCAATTGCATGGCGATAATTGATTATTATAGTAAAGTCATAGAGAGCTTCAGAAAGAGAGAAATAATAGATCCACATGTAGCATGCTCACCTCAGCCCAGCTTGGTGGTCCGCATGGAGTGACAGAGCGAACTTTATTATTATTGAAGTCTTTTTTTATATCCTTTCTTGGAATGTGCAAGCCCCAGACTACAGGAAAGGACATATGTTCAAGGGCTGAGCACGGCAGTAGGTAATAAAATGATGGGAGGTATAATCTAGGGACATACACGCAATAAGAGAGGATTGCTATTGGGGTCTTCATCTGATAAGATGGGTGGACTCAAGATTCCTGAAGGCAGCAGTCTAACCCTAGCTGCCCCTTGGGCTGGAGACTTGTTTAACCAAAACTTTCAGGGAAAGTGACCCATCCCATCGTCCATGGACTCTGGATAGCTGAAACTTCTAGAGGGAATATAAGCTTCTGGCCTCTCACCACCTGTTGGCAAATGGTTGCTAATATTTGCTTAATATTTTAGAGTAGCTATAGTTGTGGGAAAGTCCTATCTTTCCCTGACAATAATACAAATCAAAAGATCGGATACTTAAAAGATAATGAGTGTGCATTGATGATGATGAAAAATTAGCACTATACATATATCAATAAAAGTGATACACTACTGATAAAAGGGACAACCATTGTCACTGAATTATACTTATAGAAATTATTGAATCGTTGCATTATTCTATAAATAATTTCTCAAATTTGTAAATCTATTTACCTTTAGTATTGAGTGTTTTCTTGGTATGGAGTTTTGAAAGTTGTATGTATCTTGTAAGGGAGTCTTAGGAGTACTGGGGTAGGTATAGCATTGCTAACCACAAGGTCAGCAGTTCAAACCTTGGGGAAAAGATGTCATTATCTCTCCTGCAAAGAGCATCAGAAGCCTACAGAGGATCACAATGGGTCAGAATGCACTCACTGGTAGTGGATTTGTCTTGGTATATATTCTGAGTATATGTCTTTCTGCTAAATTCAAGTTTTATAGTGTTTGCTACTACTTTTGTGCTGGACTTTTTGTTCGTTTTCATCATATTTTTTCTAAATGCCATTTTCTCCTTCTGACTTTCTTAAGAAGACAATGTGGCTTACACTTAATAAATTTAGATATCTAATATGAAAGAAAAGGAAAAAATAAATCAACGTCTGACTAATTTCAAACCTGGGGTTCCCCAGAAACTCAGAGCTCTCTGGAGGACAGCTTCTGATTAAAGGTTGAGCTGGTTCTTGTAGATTCTGAGGTGTGAGGAAGTTCTTCACGGGTTCACCTTCAGCTCTCCTCCCACCAGGTCCTTCTTCCCCTCAGAGGAGCTAGAGAGAACCTGACCTTCTTCTTTCAGCTGTCTGCACCGGGCCTGTGCCCTTCTCAGAGTCAGAGTGCGAGGCATGCTGAGAAGGTAGTGGGAAGTGGGTGCCGAGGAGAAAGCACTGTGGGGACTGAGAACATGGGGAATTATCTGCTGAGGGAATGCAGGTGAGCACCGGACTTCCTTACGGGGGTGGGGGTGGGGGAGATGGAATGGGGCAATGCAGTTACCAGGAGAAACAGGGGTGGGGGGGGGGGCCGGTAACTTCGAGGCAATCTGTGGTTGCCTGGAGTCAAGTTCTCTCCGTGATCTCTTTATCTCAGTCTCATCGCCGTCTCTACAACAATAATCCAAGTGGGCTTTTGTTCTGATTACATAACCAACCTCCCCACGTTAAAATAGCAAGCGTTTATGTTATCACTCTGTGTGTGTGCGCGCCCGCGAACTAGAGGGAGAATGCTCCAACCAAGGCAATGACTGCCAAGCGGATCTGCTGAGGCAAATCCTTGTGGATTCTCTTGAAGGACAGGGGGTGATCGTGGAAACTTGTTAGGATGTTTTAAGGATATGGAAAATGGCACTGTTGACAAAAGGGTCAAGAAGGTGTTCCTGAGGATGTTTTTTTTTTTTAATTTTCCATGACGGTGCACCTGCTCCTTCTCTGAGGGCAGCAAGGATGTCCCAGGGAAACCTTTGGGGACTATTGTAAACCCAATTGAAAGAGCTCACTTCCTGCCTGAATCGTGCATTCTGGTCTTCCTGGCAACGGGGAAGCGCAGATCATCTCAATTCAGAGAGCACTGGGCTTATTATTTCTGGATCTTCTTTTCCTTAATCAAAATGGGAATAGTGACATGATATCTGAGTTGGAAGCTTCTAAAGTGTGAGTGTGTGTGTGTGCATGCGTGTGTGTGTGTGTGTGTGTTGCTTCCATAGAACCTAACACAAAGTTTTCATAATTGGAACATATTTTCAACAGTTGGACCCTCCACCTTGACATAAAAGTAGCAGAAGCAAAAACTGGGTACCCAAAAAGAATAGGCGATCTCCAGGAGACTCTAGGAAAGGCAGCTGTCAAGTGCTTCTTTTTTAAAAAATCGTTTTATTGGGGGCTCGTACAACACTTAGCACAATCCATATATCGAATCAGGCATGTTTGCATATATGTTGCCTTCATTCTTTTCTAGACATTTACTTTCTATCGAACCTTTGGTATCAGCTCTTTTTCCCCCTCTCCCTCCCCTCATACCCCTCTGATAGATTATACATTGTTATTATTTTCATCTCTCACATCAACCACTGTCTCCCTTCCCCCATGTTTTCTGTCCTTCCTCCTGTAGAGGGGTGCATGGTTATGTGTGGATCATTGAAATCAGTTCCCCCTTTCCCCCTCCTCTCCCTCCCTTCCCCTTACCCTTCCAGTATCACCATTCCCACTCCTGCTCCTGGATTCTGTGTGTGGTGAGCTCCCATCTTTTTCTATACCTGTGTACATGTTCCTGTCTAGTCTGAATTGAGAATATTGAGAGGAATATAGTGTGTTTCACTTCTTAAGGAAGTGTGGTGTCTCAGGTCTCGGGTTTATGCCCCTAGGAGACGGATCGTGGAAGAAGAGGTGATCTTATGCCGCATGCTTAAAAGAGATTCTATCAGATTGTGAATCTCTGTTCCTTTTTCTTGATAGTCTTTCTCTTTTTTTAAGCACTCAATGAGGGTTAGATGAATGGCTGGAGCATAAAGAAAAAACTGTCTTAAGAAGAGAAACAAATTGAAAGTTGTGATTAATATTGTACCTGCAGCTTCCTTTATGGGTGCTTTGGTATGATGGTGGGGGTTATTGCTGTAACATGTGCTAGTTGTCAAAAATTTGGAAAACACAAAGTATAAAGAGTAAAGCAAAAGCCAGCAGTAATCATAGTCATGACTGCCTATGGCTTTAGATGCATTTTTTATTTTCATTTCTATATTTATCAGCCATTTGTATTTCTTACTTTGTGACTAGCAAGTGATGTCTTTTGCCCATTTTTTGTTTTGTATTTTGATCTATCTTTTCTTATGGATAGTAAGAATTGTGCTTGTATGGAAGAAATCGATCTATTTTTCATAATTATTACCCCACAAATACTTTTCCTTATGTGTCTTGACCTAGAAAAAGTTTTCATAATTTGTGTACTATATTTTAAACATAATGAAAGACACAACTATGTTTTTGATGGTTTATTTTAGCCACACATATTCAAAATACAGTGGTAGCTATAAATATTTCTTCCAAATTGTCAATGAATTTGCACAGAATCTTTATTTTCATGCTATTTTAAATGCCCTTTTTATCACCTAAATTATAATTTTTTAAAAAATTATAAAACAAAATAAAAGCAGCATCAAGTGTAGAAATCTATGGATATAATTAAATAATTATGTAAATGTGATGTTGCATCCTATACTTTTTCCTCTATTTTGATGTCTTTGGCAGTTCTGCCTTCTCTTTCAGCATACCATTGTTCATAGCTAGCTGAGTGTAGCAAGATTCTAGTCTGGAGAAAGGAAGAATAATGTGGATACGCAAATATGATTCTTAAAGTGCTTTTGAAGGATTGTCACAAAAGGGAGTGTTATGTCTAATTCACCTGAGAAGTTAAGTGGAGATTGAAGAGAGAAGCCCTGTCCAATGATAAAGAAAATATTTGAACAATATTAGTCCTTCATATTAACTTTTCTAAGACTGTAAGCATTAGACTGTAGACTTAGCAATTTGAAGGTGTGGGTATTTGATGCAAGTAAATGCTATATTAGAATGCATTACTTCAAGTTTAATTTTTTGTTTGTTTTCCCTGTGACAACATTTTTCATACCAAGAATAAATTATGTTGTGGGTTTTTTATTTGGGGGGGGGGGGAATTCTGTAATGAGTTTTTAAATCTCATGTTTACCAGGATCTGACTTTCAACGTGACCCCTTTCACCTGGTCCTCATTCCACTAGCACATGCCATGCATTTCCATATCAAACTTGTTACAAAGAAGAGGTAACTTATCACCCAGCAGAGAGTGGAACCCAGGCCTTAGCCATGTGTCTTAGAGGAAGACTGTGGTCTCTGGAATCCAAAGACAGAAGCAAAAAAAATGTAGTCTTCCCATGTAGTGGTTGTATGTCTTAGAAAAGTTATCTAAGGTTGTTTGACCTCTGCTCCTTCCCAGGGGAAATGTGGATAATAATGGCTTTGTTTACTCTGGAACTAAATGAAGAGCAAAACAAACCCTGATTGCCATCAAGGGTGTGCAGAGTAGAACTGTTCCGTATGGTTTTCGAAGTTGTGGGTTTGGGAAGCAGATTGCCAGGTCTGTCTTTGGACCTTCAGCCCAATGTGCCACCTTGAACCACCAGTCTTGCAGCTAGCAGTCCAGGGCTGAATCATTTATACCACATGAAAAGTTTTCTTGGAACCTGGGTGGTGCAATGAGTTGAGAATGGACTACTAACTGCAAGATGAGTAGTTCGAAACCACCAGCTGCTCTAAGGGAGAGCTATGAGGCTTTCTGCACTCATACAGATTTGCAGTGTTGAAGATCTACAGCGTGGTTCTACTTTGCCTTATAGGGTTACTCTGAGTCAGAATTAACTCCATAGAAGGGAGAAGCAGTGAATGAACAATTTTATAATTTATATGAAATGTCAAACTCCTAGTGGGTTTGGTGTTAGATGCCAACAAGTTGACTCTGGCACATCACAGCACTATGTACAACAGAATGAAACATTGCTTGGTCCAGTGCTGTCCTTGTAATGTTTGAGCCCCTCATGCAACTATTGCTCAGTTTAAACCCATTGTTGCAACGGCTATACCAATATATCTCCTTGAGTGTCTTCACCTTTTTCTAAGCTGCTTACTTTGTCAACCATGACATCCTTTTTCAAGAACTGGACTCTCCAGTCTCAGAGTCCCATAGTGGCCCCTGTAGAACAGAGTAGAACTGTCCCCGTGGGTTTCCAAAACTGTCACCTCTAAGGGAATCAAAAGTCCCTTCTTTCTTCTGAGGAGTGACTGGTGGTTTCTAACCGCTGACCTTATGCTTAGCAGCCCAGTGTGTAACCTACTGTCCTACCAGGGCTTGTTATTAACATAATGCAGAGATATGGATTTGGGTTTTGCTCATCTCTCCTGACAGCATATTCAAAGTACCTGAAACTAAGTGTCTGGCTGGACTTCCTCCAAGACATATTTGTTAGTTCCTATGGCAATTCTGGTACTTTCAGTATTCTTTGTCAACGCAGCACAGTAATTCAAATACATCAATTCCTCTGCAGTCTCCCTTATTCATTGTGCACCTTTCACATGCATACGAGGCAATTGAAAATACAGGGACTTGGGTCCGGAAAATCTTTGCTCTTTAACACTTTAAATAGATTTTGTGCTGCGGATTTGCCCTGTAGAGTATGTCCTTTGATTTTTTTTTTTTGACTGTTGCTTCCATCAGCATAGCTCGTGAATCCCAGTAACATGAAATCCTTGCCATTTATTGTTTTTCCACTTATCATGAAGTTGAGGATATCATACAACATCCAAATAATGGGCCGTATTAAATCATTTGTTTCTTTCTCTCCGTAACTTCCTTTGCTACAAAAGAAAAGAAAATTAAACAGAAGCTCAGCTCATCGATTAAGTCCATTTTTTTTGTTTTTAAATTTTAATTGTGATTTGGGTGAGGGTGTACAAAGTAAATTGATTTTCCATCCAGCAATTGCTGCACATTTGGTTTCCTGACATTGCCTGCAATCATCACAATGGAGCGCCTTTCTTTCTACTTCCTTCCTGTGTCTGCTGTCTCCATTTGTCTTTCTTTCACGTCACTTCCTATCTGCTGAGCTTCATCCCTAGGCAAATACTGCCCTTTTGGCCACACGTGGTTGAATATTTCAAGGACTATGTATCCCTTTGGGGCTATTGTTCACCCAATCACAGACCTCACTGCCACCTAATCAATACTGACTCATAGTGACCCTGCAGGATGGAGGAGAACTGCCCCTGTGGGTTTCTCAGACTGGAACTCTTTATGGAAGTAGAAACTGTCCTGTTTCTCCTAAGAGAAGCTGGTGGTTTCAAACCGCTGACTTTTTTGCTAGTAGACCAATGAATAATGACTACACCACCAGGGCTGAAAGCTGAATTTAGTTCTCAAGGGTTTGACATGTTTCTGCCAAGCCTGGAAGCCTACCTAGTCTTTTATATATTTTTTAAAATGATCTTGTCTTTTGTTCCACTTCCTCTTCCGCTCTACTCTGGTTTCTCTATTGGGATTCCTTTTGGAGTGACCAGAAGTAGAAATTGGACACGATCTAGTTATTCTGGTCTCAGAATTGTGAAAGTCTTTTGGACTAATTGCTTCCTAGTATCTTTAATTTTCTTCACTCCTCTTAGTTCCAAAGGAGGAGAGACCAATACATGCTTATTAGGTGTCCTTCACAAGCTTTAAAGACCCTAGGCACAGCTCCACAAAGTTGGATATGCATCATTGGCTTTGTGGACTTTGTTAAGCCAATTGACCTTGATGGTCCTGAAGACTATGATCTTGAGTCTCCAGACCCAAAGATTCATTCCCTCACAGTATTTAGCTATGGATAAGATATCTTCATAAAGTATACTCTACTACAATCATGATTATAGTTGTAACACATATAATTACATATGTAGAAATATCTTCCGTCAAACCTGTGTCTAAGAAGGCTTAATAAGTTTGTGGGCCAAGGCGAAACATTAAGAGCGGAAAACAGAACAGCAAGGGGAGCAGAGCAAGGAAGTCCCCAAAGAACACCAAAAATAGACTGCACCATGGTGCAATGCCCCATCATATTCGATTGGAAAACATTCAGAAAGGTCAACAAATAGACCTTAAATGATTTATAGGTTTTTCTCTTTTTTTGTCCTTGGCTTTTTTGTTTGTTTGTTTGTTTGTTTGCTGTTGGTGGTGGTGTTAGAGTCATTGCTTTATTTTCTATTGTTGCTTTGTTTTGCTCAGTCTTGTGTTTGTTCATATTATTATCTCTGCATGTCTATCTAGATAAGATAGGGAGGCTAAACAAGCTAAAGGAGACTGTCAACAAGGGGTTGACCATTCCCAGAGAACATAGGAGATGGGGAGGCAGGAGAAAGGAAGTGGGTTAACAAACCCAGGGGCAAGAGAACAAAAAGTGACCAAAAATCGATGGTGAGGAGGGGATAGGAAGTCTGGTAGGTCTCGATCAAGGGCAATGTATCCAGGAGGAATTACTGAAACCCAAATGGAGGCTAAGCATGAAAATGGAACAAGAGGAAAGTAAAAGAAAATAGAGGAAAGAACTAGGAGACAAAGGCATTTATAGACGTCTAAATAAAGGCATGTACATATGCAAATATATTTTTATATGACAATGGGGAAATAGATTATATGTACATATATTTATAGGCTTAGTATTAAGGAAGCAGATGGACATCGGACCTTGACTCAAGTATTCCCTCAGCACATGAACACATTGTTCTAATAATCTGGCCTTCTGAGATGCAAGATACGCCACCAAAATAATTAGGAACCTGAGAATCAAAACCCCAAGGAAATAAAAAACCTCAGCAAAGCTTCTGCCAGCCTTGGTCCAGGAAGAGTTAAGCCTGTCAGGTCCTAGGCATAAATCACACAGAGAATCTCTGAATAGTCCCAAGTAATAGTTGTAATGGTAGTAAACATCTAGGCAGAACAAAAAGTAAAAACACTTTGAACCTTCAGGCACAAGATACCGATTTTCTTTTTTAAAGATTTAGTTTTATTGGGACATAACACACATCACATAATTCAGTATTTCAACATATCAAGAAGAGTTGCAATATCTTCAGCACAATCAATGTTATAAAGTTTCCCCCTTTTTTGTACCCTTTGTTAGTAGCTCCCCACTTCCCCCCAACCTCCCCTTCCATACGTCCAAGAAGCCATTAATCCAGTTCCTGTCTCAACAGATTCACACATCCCATCCTGGATTTCATATACCCCACAAAACACAAACAAAAAACAAAGAAACAGAAAAATAGCAACAATTACAAAATTAAATAGAGAAAAATCACCATTGAAAAGAAAGCAGGAAATATTAAAAACTGGATGAAAAGAGAAATCAAATACTAAGGTATTAAATTTTAACCCAGCTACATCTGCTATAATCCATTTTGCCATGAACTCTTAATGATTGCAAAGCTATTCATGTCTCTAGTCTACATTCAAAGTGGATTCATGTGAATATCCCTTTCATTTTTAAAAATTTGATACAACTTTCAAATAGGCCAAAAGAGAGATCAATCCTACATTATAACTTAACTATATATAGCATAATCAGGTCTATAATATACTCTGTCTGATAACAAGGCTATTTACATACCTCAACTATGATCAGAGGGAATTCACTGGAGGCTTAATCTATGTATGGGTCCTTAATCTATGTAAGGATTGTTAAGCTTCCACTCTCATCCATAACTTTCTGCAAACTGGGTGTTCACACTTTAAGTGATGATACTGTTCCCTCCTTTGGATTTGGATTATGTTATTGATATTCCTTGGATCATATGAGCTGGGGTGCTTCTTCTATCTGCATTTAGTTGACACCTCACTTAAATGGCTCCTTGCTTAAAGATAAACCTTTAAGACTCCAGATGCTGTGCTTCTGATAGCTGAGCACAATCTAGTTTCCTCACCACACATCCATATCTTCAGGGATCTTTTTATGAGGATGAGCATCAAACAGGGACATGTCAGAATAACGAGTTGTTCTTAGATGAGGGCTATATTTGAGTAAAGGCCCAAGATCCAGTCATATGTCCTTCTAGACATATGCTTCACCTTCTAGACATCATTGACATTTTATCTTAGAGAACATTATCAATCATATCCCGGGGGTGGGAGAGGGGGAAGGTAATTCAGTTGACAATGTCATTAATTTTTTCAATGATACAGAATTTAAAGCACAGTTGAGAAAAGGTCATTCCACAAGTATAAGAACTACAATACATGAATGATTACCATGTACAGATTAAACTCTTCAGTGGCCAGACGCGACTTACACAAGCAATGGGCTTGGCAATAAGGTAATATTCAATAATGTTCATTTACTGTGGCAGAACTAGGTCTCCCAAATTAGTACATGTCTTAATAAAGCAAGATAATAACCATATGGTAGTCGCGGGCCGCCATTAATTAATTGGCACCCATAAGGCCCGGGAACCAAATCAACATCTGAGGGCCCCCAGTAGACTTACTGCTTCACTATGGGATGGGACTTGCTGCTGCCACAGAGAATAATAATCTAGCATGTGCATGAGGGTCATCAGGAGCAGGCACTGACTGCGACACTGAGTGAGTGAGTATAACAGCTGGCAGCAGAAGAAAGCAGTGCCAGTCCTCGCTGCCGACAGCCTCTGACTTCTGCCTCCCCGCGTGCCCAGGGTAGGACCGCTTCCTCGCACTGGCAATGGCTGGTTCTTCAGAAGTCGATCATCGGGATTTTTTTCGCCATCTTTGACTCCCCAATAGGAAACCAAACCCCTGTGTGCCCTCTTATCGCTTGACCTCTCTCATAGACCCTGGTGCTCTATTTCCCCTCTAGCCATTGCAATGAGACATCTGGTTTTCTATTTCTGAAGCGACCACATCCCTCACATCACGCTTGTGGAGAGGAGCCTGAGCACTTACCCTAATCTTATTAACCAAGCCCTTCCCAGCAGCCCTTTCTATGCAGCTGTTTGCTTGCTAGCCCCCAAATAATGTCCCTGACCTGATGAAACCACTCCACTATGCTCTTAGACAACGTGCTCGAAAAAGGAGAGGGTGGATGAAAAAGAGGAAGGGCCTCAACAAGAGAGACGGACGGACGGACACAGTGGCTGCCGCGATGGGCTCACAGTTAACAATTGTGAAACCACCAAGGGACCAGGTGTTACGTTGTAGGAGTCAGAACTGGCAACATGACACTTAGCAACAGCAACAACAATCAAAACAGTGTCCAGGGACCCAAGAATCTTCACAGTAGAACAGTCACCCCAGGCACGTGGTTTCAGGAAACACTTTTGAAAAGAATACCAACTATCCAAAAACAAAACAACAACCACTGAGGCATGACCTGTACTAGGGGCTACAACCCTAAGCGATCCATCGAACAGCATATTCATTTCTTCAGTGCAAATGGAGGACTGTGTATTCTGGAGGATATCATTCAAAACTCACTGGTATTCACCCCGTTCTGACTCATACCAACACTGGAGGACAGAGTGGAACTGTCCCTTTGGGTTTCTGAGCTGTTAAATCTCTGCAGGAGTAGGCAACCTCCTCTCCTTCCTGGGTTCAAACCACTGGCCTTGTGGTTAGCAGCTCGACTGGTAACTCACTACCTCAACAGAGGTCCTGGGATACTACCAGGTCTCTATTCAAAGGTAAGGTTAGACAATGCACGAGATAAGGAGCCCTCGTAGGTTAGTGGTTTACAAGTTGGGCTGTTAACCCGAGGTCAGCAGTTCCAACTCGGCAGCTGGTCCTCGGGAAAAGGAGGAACACTCCTTTTGGTAAAAGCTTCGGAAGCAGCTCCGCTCTGTGTTACAGGTTTGCGATGAGTGGGAGTTGACTCCATGGCCGTGGGTTTGAACTCAGTTTTTTTATAAGAAGGAAAAGTTTGAGGAACCTGGGAGCCAGGTGTCCTGGGTGAGAAAAAGCACCCTTTTGCAATGTGGAGCCCTTTGTAAAACATCATTGCTTCACAGAGGCTCTCTGAACCCATCTCAAACCAAAATATTCAGGCTGAAATGCAGAAATTTAAAAAAAAAAAAAACTCTTAAAGGAGCCCTGGTGTGTTATGATTCCAGGTTAGGCCGACAACCCTCGGGGGGGAAAGATCAACTTTCTCCTTCCATAAAGATGTACAGTCTCAGAAACCCAAAGATGCAGTGCTCTTATTAGGTCACCTTGAGTCAGAATTGCCTCCATGGCAGTAAGTTTAAATATTGTGAAACTCTTGGTCCTTACAACCTCACGATACAGCCAGTGTAAGCTTCTTATTTTATAGCTGTAGAAATGTGGACACCGAGTTCAGAAACATGATTGTTTTTATTCACAATTAACAGTTTCTTTTCATCTCACCACCCCCTTCCTATTATCTTCTCCCTGAACCTGGTTTCTGAGCATAGATATGATTCAGTGCTCTCCTTCTGGTGTTCCTTAGCAACAGAAATAGGATATGTAAGAAAATAGCTTAAAGTGTCCAGAGTGCCACCGGAAGAAGAGGAAGTGCCCCTGAGCTCTAAAATCTATGACATTGCAAAGACCCTAGAGGCTATCTGCACACTTAGCCAAATGGGTGTCCATGGCCAAGATCACAATGCAGTCCATAGCTCTTCATGCACTTGAGCATTGGACGGTCGTCCCTAAAGGTGTCGACCTAGTCTTGCTGCTTCCTATACTAGTGGTTTTGAAGATGCCAGGGACTCATGGTAACCCTGTGGGTGTTAGAATATACCTGCGCTCCCTGGCATTTTCAATGATTGGTTTTTCGAGATCATTAGATCTTTGAAGTAGATTATCAAATCTTTCTCCCCGGTGGCCTGTGAGGGGACGTTAACCTCCATCCTTGTGGTTAGCACTTTATGGATATATTAATTTTATAATGGGATTTCACACTCACTGTGCAGGTGGTTAGATGCGCTTCAAATTCAGGGAAAAAAATGTTCAGACTGACACTTAGACTTCCGCTGAGGTACTCGGCTGAGGAGAGATCCTCGGCTGTTGCACCAGAAGAGAGAGAGCAAGTTTTATTTAGTTACAGCATTGACATCAAGCTGGCCAATTGAGTGGCCTCCTAAGCCAGGGGTGGTTCACTATTCACTCATTCATCCACTTCTTCATCAGATACAAGAAGAAACACAGTCACTCTTCAAGGATGCTGTGCTGAATGCTTTTGATACATTCCATGATGAGCAAATAAATATGGTCCCAAATTTAGGCTTGGGTTCTAGTGTTACTGTTGTGTGGTATCCCCAAGTCTGACTCATAGCAATCCTATGTCCAAAAGAAGGTAACACTACCTAGTCCTGCACCATTCCTCACAAAGGTTCTTTTGTTAGATCCCGTTGTGGCAACCACTGTCTGAATTCACCTTGTCAACCTCGGGGCTTCCTCTTTTGCCCCGCTTTACACTCCTCTACTGCCTCTACTTTACCTAACATGAAGCCCCTTTCCAGGGGCTGGCCTTCCTGATAACATGTCCAAAGTACGGGAAAGGAAGCTTTCCCGTCATCCATGTCTCGAGACAAGGAACATTCTGGCTGTACTTCTTCCAAGACAGATTTGTTGGTTCTAGTGTAACATGGAAGTCCTATAGGCATGGTGGTTATGAGCTGACCGGATAATCATAAGATCAGCAGTTCAAAACCGCTAGCTGAACCTTGGGAGAAAAACAGGCATTTCCATTATGAGATACAGTCTCAGACACTTGCAGAAACAGTTCTACCCTATAAGGTTGTGGGGAATCAGCAGCAACTAGATGACAGTAGTATTTTATTTGCTTGTTTTGTTTTGTTTTGTCTTTGAGTGTAGGGTGAAGGGAGCAGATGATTCCAACATAGGAGGAAAAATTCAAGGGTAGTGACCTCTTATTGCCTAACACATACACACACACACACGTATGCCCTCATTCCCTGGAGATAATTCCTGCATGTCCTTCATTACAAGGGGACCAAGGGGGGCCTTAAAATGGGAGGTTATTATATCTTTGTCTCTTGCGGGGACTACAACAAAAATCTCCTTTCCTAATTAGGACTTGGTGGTGTCATCTTCATCTTCCAAAGGGGCTGTCGATCTCCCCGGAGGATGAAGAGCTTCCGGGAGGATAGCTCCATTTAAGTTTCTGGGGATGAATGCTGCTTTCTTAGGGTAAAGATCTGGTCCAGGGAAATGGCCACACAAGAGGTAATCATCCCAAAGGGGCTGAAACAAACTTTGTGATGTTTATCATCTCTTTGGCATTTTAGATGCCAGTGTCTCTTTGGTGTTCAAGGGTCCTCTGCCTTCCATGGAAAGTAGAGGATTGGTTTCAGGCATTATTTCCCTAAGTGTGGCTTTAGTATCATATTTTCTATAAGTCCCCTACAGTCACTGGTCACCACCGAGCCTGTCGCTATCGCAGACCCAATCACTTGAAAACCAATCCCAGAAGCAACCTTTCCAGTTTGATGGAAAACAGGAACCATGCCTACGTGAGTGGTGCCCTCTTCCCAAACAGGTCAGCCTCAGAAGCCAGGGAGAAACTGGCTAGTCATGCAGAAGAAGACCCATAATCCCACTGCAAATTCCTGAATCTCCATGAACAGAAACACTCATCTCCAGCAGTTGTTCAGAGGAGTTATAGCTGAGGGAGTTGTATAATTTATCTTCCAAACTGGGTCACCTTTGAAAGTGAAAGGGGATGCTAAAAATAATGTGAATGGTCACGAAGAGAAACAACTGCTAACACCATTAGCCAGCATGGTCTGAGCAAACAAGGACATAGGGTCACGCATTGTGCAGCAGATGGCCTGTGGTGGTAATGGACTTCTGATAGATTTATATGGTGTTTTTCCAGGCGGTTGTTTACACCTCTGGGCTCACATGAAAAGTGTGTGCCTGTGGGTAGGCAGATATTTGTTTGTTTTAACCTTCAGAGGTTACACATGGGATTGGAAATAACAGTGGATTTTTCCTATCCACCACCAAACAGAGGTTTGTCTGTTGTCCTCCAAAAAAAGTTTTCTGTAACATATCCATAATTCTTCATCTAAAAATCAATTATTTATTAAGACTAAAAAAGGGGGAGAGAAACAGAGATAAATAGACATGATAAAGGGATGAGAGGTAGGTAGGTAGGTGGGTAGAAGATAGGTAGATAAGAGAGAATCAAAGGGAAACAACAGGGACACAAAGGCATGGATTGCTGCTTGGTTCCATCCTCCAGTTTCCTTCCTCTATCCTTTAATTTTCCAGTGCTGTCGGAAGAGTCATGAAAGATCTATTGCTTTAACAAGTAAAGGACTAAAATAGGTTTAAATTCCCACACTCCAAAACCAAACTCATTACCACCAAGTCGATTCTAACTCACATAACCCTACAGGACAAAGAAGTCCCCAGTGGGTCTCCCCGACTGTCAATCTTTATGGCAACAGAAAGCCTGCTTTCCCCTGAGGAGCCACTGGTGGTTTTGAACTGCTGACTTTGTAGTGACTAGCCCGAGGCATACCCCACTCTGCCACCAGGGTTTCTGACTATCAAAGCAATCAATTTATTTCCCTTTTCTTTTGCAGAAAAAAACTACACATTCTTAATACAAAAGAAAATGCCCCAGAGAAAAGTAAGTGATTGTTTTTCCATCCTCTTCACTTCTGGTAGACTTACGCTTCTAGAGCACGCCTTCTCTGTGCTCCCGCAGCTCTGAGCCATCTGCCCGGGCAAATACTTCAGCATTTTGCTCAGAATGTATCCAGTTGCCTGGCTTTTCTTCTCCACTCAACTGTAAACTCCCTGAAGATGGGACTGACTTATTGATCTTATTGATCTCCATACGCCTGTTAGCTCCTGAGGTCTGCAGGCTGAAGGGCTAACTGGGAGTGGAGAAGTGCACATTAGAATGAGGAACTCCAAGGAGGACAGGGAAACTGGATCACTGAGGACAAGTCAAGTTTTGAGTCTGCAAATTGGACCTGCAAGGAGTCCTCAAGGGACAATTTGCATTAGGGCAATCTCCAATTGCAGATGAACAAACTACGGAGGCAGGGCCAGAGCAGAGGCTGGAGGACCACTGGGGGCTAAGGACAAATGCTGTTGGGATTGAGGAGAGGGAAGTAGAAGAGGAGAGGGTCGCAAAAAGGAATATGTGAGCGTTCATAAGAAAGTGTCGACATAGAACCTCTTTCCTGGAGTATGGACAATGGGAGAGTGGGGGAAGGGAGACATCAGACAGTGTAAGATATGACAAAGTAATAATGATTTATAAATTATGAAGGGTTTATTAGGGAGGGGGAAATAGGGAGGAAGGAGAAAAATAAGGAGCTGATGTCAAGGGCCTAAATAGAAAGCAAATATTATGAGAATGATGAGGGCAACGGTGTACAAGTGTGCTTGACACACAATGGACTTATGTATGGATTGTGATAAGAGTTGTATGAGCCCCTAATAAAAGGATTAAAAGAATGAGAGAGTACACATATTAGAACAGAGTTTTGTCTTTGCCCTCCTGACTTTATAGGGGACAAAGCTTAGTTCCTTTAACTCTGAATCTTTAACATCAGAGAGTACATCACCACCCAGAGGAATTGTCAAAACTCCAATTTCCCTCACAGTAAAGTGTGTTGGAAAACTGAGCCCTAATGCTGAAACTCCCTGGGTCCTTTTCTTGGTACTGATCATCTGGGAAGTCCTCAGTGACCCAAGGAACCTGGGGTTTCAGTCCCAAGGGACTACAAGCATCCACATATGATGGAGTAGGCTACAGCAACACCCTCATTTCTATGGACAGCCATGATCAGAAGGCACTCCATCACCTGCCCCTGCCTCCTACAGTAGAAAAAACACCCTCCTCTCAGAAGACTTTGTCTGCCCTCTCTGCTCCCCCGGGAGTCCTGGAGGACAGGGCCTGCTTGAGATTTCTCTTAGTCTGCCCAGTGCTGCTACAGAGTGGGCCAGTGGTAACTTTCACAGAAGGCAAGGAGGAGAGGAGAAAGGAAGGGAAAGATGGTGGGAGGAATGGAAGTGTGCTTTTCTATCCAAGACCAATGAGTACATCGGTCTCTCGGCCTCAGTTTCTCTCCGATTGTCTCTGGTCTTGATGGGCCTGCCATTCCCCAGGAGCAGGCTGTTGAGCGGCACAGCCCATTGAGGGTGACCCTGGCTGTTCTTTGACTCCCCAGGGGCTTATATTCCAGTGCTTCCACCTCCGCATGCCCACATCTCCCCATGATTGGAAATTCATTGTGTCTTACCCCCTCTCTTTCTCTTTCTCTAGATGAAGGATTGTCAGCTGCTCCCCTTCAGGTAAGGAGACTATCTTCGAGTCTTTTCCTGAGATGACAGTAACCATGCAGATGCCCCAGGTACCAGGGAAAGTTGCCCTTCGTGACCCCTGCTGGCCCTACCATAAACACCAGACCCTCGTAGTGAGCTGGAGTCCATCTGCTCCACGGGGTTTCTGAGACTGTAAATGTTTACGGGAACAGATGTCCTCCGGTGAAGATCTCTAGGTGAGATAGAACTACCCTACATATGCACTAGAAGCTTACACGCACACACACACACAGTGTCCCAGGTTATTCTCATGTTAAATAAAGAAAGAGGCCCAGAAACATTAAGCCAAGTTCTCTTTATATTGAGATGATTCTCTACTTACCTGTTACAGGGACTATGCACCAGAGTAAGCCTCAGGGCCGGAGAAAACTAACTGTTTAGTTGGAATTTAACATAGTGATTCAAGGGATGGTTGCATCTTTGAGCTCCTCTTGAAGCAGTAAGAGCCCAGGAGAAAAATCTTCCCTTCGGGCACTCAGCAAGTATTTCCATTTCTTAAACGGTAGCCTAATGTCTACCCCAAACCCCCAAATATCAAATTGATTCACAGGTAAAACTGTCTCACGAGGGTTCTGAAGCTAGATAGCTTTGCAGAATGAGGCCGCCTTAATTTTCTCCTGTGAAACAACTGGTGGATTTGAACCATTGACCGTATGGTTAACAACCCAATGCCCACGCACTGTGTCACCCGGACTTTTCAACCCTAACATAAGAGAAAGGATTTCTGATGCCTGTACTTGTAACTCCAGGGGGCTGTGTACAGGGCCCGGTGATAGAGACAGCAGCCACTCCTGTTGTACCAAAGGAACTGACATGCACTGAGTACTTAGTTTAGGCCTGGAGGGAGGCAAAGCACTTTCCACGTAGTTTCTTAGTTAGCTGCCCTAACACTGCTGTAAAATAGGAACTACGAGTGTCCCCATTTTGCCTGTGAGAAAACGGAAGGGTTATGTGAGTTTTCCCAGGTCCGGCAGCAGAGGAGATGGCAGAAGCAGGATTCAAAAATCCATGCTTTCCTCCTTACTCTTTGCTGCTTTGGTCTTCTTTTTTTTTAATCTCCTCAGACAGCAGCATGAATGAGATCTCGTTTCAAGGTGATTTCTTTTTACAAATGAAAATCTCTCTAAAATTCAATATCATGGCGCAGCCAGATTCAGGTGCCATCAGATGGTTCCCTGATGTCAGAGTAGACTGCCCAGTGGGCCGCAAACATTGGAAGTTCTACAGGGCTCTCAGTGGAACTCTCGGCCATGGGGCAGAGGGCACGTACCAGGGAAGCCTATCAACTCTGGACAGCACAGAAGCTCTGTCAGCTTCTGAGAGGGTTTGAGGTGGGGGCAACGGATTAGAGGGGGGGCAAGGGGTTAGGGCCAAGAGAAAGTAGAGAGATGGTTGTAAAGATTGAAGTTCTAAAGAGAATGGCAAGAGACCAAGTCTTGAGATGGGATCTCCTTTTGACCAGCAGGGGACTGAAGAGGACGACTCTGGACAGGAGCTGTGCTACAGCCTGGTCAATCACGCAGTCCTGGATAGGAAGTCCATGGTGAACTCTGCTGAGGAGACCTATGAGAACGTGTGCCCTCGGGCGAAGGGGCCTGACATGGAGTTCTCGAAAGGAACAGAGACTGAATATTCACTTCTCTGCTTGTCTCCCACTCCTAGACACCCACCTCCCTCAGAGAGTGAATATGAAATTCTAATTCCAAATAGAATCTGCTCTTCACATCTGGCCGCCGCAGCCACATCCACACACACATCCTTCTGAGACTGTTTTGCCATTTACAACAGTATGTTGGGCCAGGATTTCTTTACCATTTCTACGGCGCATTCTGACTTTATTTCTCCCAAGACAGATTTGTTCATTTTTCTGGCAGTGTGTGGTACTTTTGATATTTTGTCGTAATCCAAATGCATTGGCTTTCCTTAGATCTTCCTTATTCAATGTCCAACTTTTACATGTATCTGAGACTATTGAAAATAACACAGCAGGCTGAGCCCCGGTGGTGTAGTGGTTGTGTACGGGACTGCAGCCCACAGGGTTGGCGGCCCAAATCCAGCAGCAGCTCTCCAGGAGCAAGGCTGGGCTTCCTACTCCCCCCAGGGCAGTGATGCCCACCAGCCCCCCTCCCCGAAAAAAAGAAAATACCATGGTTTGGATCAGGCTCACTTCAGTACTCAAATGACAGCCCTGTGCTTCAGCACTCAAAAGGAGGTCTTGTGCAGCAGCGTTCTCCCTTTCAGTTCGTCCTTCCATCTCAGTGTTTCCATGAGCATTGACTGTGGATTGAAGCAAGATGAACTCCTCAACAACTTCAATCTTTCATTATTATGTTATTGTTTATAATTATGTTGAATATGTGAGCTAAATCATGCGCATGTGGTTCTGAGCCAGTTAATGTTTTTTCCTTTCTATTCCTTCCTAGAAATCTGAATGAGAAAGTCATAGCATCAGTGAATGATAGAGTTGAACAGTCTTTGGAGATTCTCCAGTCCTCTATATTTCTTTTGATCAGAGAGGGTAATTTGAGCAATATTACATTCTAAGTTAGTCACTGAGCTTGGACTGGTTTCCTGGCTCCCACCTTAGTGCTGGTCTACTGTACTACATACAAAACTTCCTAATAACATGAAAAATTCATATGTTAAATAATGTACTGTGTATAATACATAAATAAAATGCCCACATGAGAAAAGGACATTGTATACCAACACACCTTCTATAGTGAGCACACCTGTACAACCAATCCTCAAAGTTCCTGATCTTTTCTTCACTTGTTAGAATTATTCCTCTTTCCTAAATCAGACCTTGGCAAATTACAGCCTACTCTTTCTGTAAATTTTACTGGAACACAGGCATTCTCATTATTCCATATTGTTTGTAGCCACTTAACCACAAGAGAGCCTAGCGTTGTGACAGAAATCAAGTTGCTGTCGTTCTTCCATGCCATGGAGTCCCTCCCAGCTCATAGTGACCCCCGAGAGAGTAAAATCACTCCCAGGGCATTACCAGCTATCATCTTTTCAGTAGCAGACCACTAAGTCTTCCTCTTTGGGAGCTTCTTCATGAGAATCAACTGCCACCCTTCCAGTGCACAGTCAAGTGTTTAGCCCTTTCACCCATTGGACATATCATGAGCTAATATTTAGAAAAGGTAAAAATATGTTTTGACCATTGAAAAGAGCACCTAAGAACTGGTGCCAGTTAAGGGTTATGGAGACAACAATCCACACATCAGATGCAATTCACATGAGGGAATGAGGATGTCCCTACATCCTATTTCTCTTCCAAAGGTGGTTGCATGGGGTCTGTGTTGCGGTTTCTCCAGAGATGGCAGTGAAGGGCAGTGACTGCTGTGGAGGCTGTACTGTGAAGGACGAAGGACCAAGCCAGCAGTAAAAAAGTCACAAAAATAAGCCCCCTTCTTCTTAATGTCATTCAGGCTGCCAGCCAAGAGGACTCTTTGAATTTCTCAGCAAAATGGCAGGACTGGCATGTCAATCAGCCTGTCGACAGAGCTATTTCTGCCCCCCCCCTTTTTCTCTGTGAGACGTGGCAGTTTATTGCCAAATACAGAGTGCGGAGGGGAGAAGGAGTTGGTGTTAGAGATGATGAAGTGCTACAGTAGATGATGAAGTGTTACAGAATTTGGATATTTGGGAAATGTTTAACCTTACCTCATAATAACAAACTTTGTGCTGATTCTTTTTTTTATATATAAGGAAAGGGTTTGTATACAAAAGGAACACTGAGAAAGCATCTCAACCCAGTCCAGTTCAAAGTCATAAGTCTGATATTAGCCCATCTGCCCAATACCAGTCTATAAAGTCTCCTTCCAACTCACGAAGTCACAGGTCAGTGGGTGCAGAGTCCCGGCGCTGGCAGGGGTCTCCACATGGCTCCTCACTTCCAGGGTTCAGGGTCCGCTGATTCTTTTTTAAAATCATTTTCCTGGAGTCTTATGGCATTCCATACATCAATTTGTACCTAGCATATTTGTACATATCTTGCCATCACCATTTCCAAAACATTTTCTACTTGAACCCTTGGTATAAACTCTCTCCCCCCGCCCCCCCATCTTTCTCCCACATGAATCCTTCATCAACTATACATTATTATTATTTTGTATCTTACACTGTCCATTGTCTCCCTTTACCCACATTTCTGTTACTTTCCCCCATTCTTTACTTTATCATTTTGCCAAAACTCTTCAAAAAAGGGAAAAACGACCAAGAATCTTTATAATACTTTTGGGTATTTTTTTTCCTTAAGACCTGTTTATGGCTGTTGAGATTTGAATTTTTGACTATTTTTTTCAGAGGTTTCCACTCATTTGGAAGGCCCTGAAGCTTTTCATCTTTTCATGTAAGACATAGATCTTAAATCTTACCTCTATTGGAGCTTCACCGGCTTAAGCCCACCTCGAATTCCATGTTCCAAAGGCAGCAGAATTTCCAGGCACTTCTCATTTGAGGAGTCTCTTTCTTGTTAACCCTATTACTACATTGGGAACTTGAGGCTTTCACACTGTGGGACTTGGAAGGGTGTCTGTGTGTACGTGTTTATTTTTTTAAATTCAAGCTGCCAATCTTTTGGTCACTAGTTGAACCATTTGACTGCCCAGGGACCTGGGTATAGGGATGACAAGAGAATTAAAAGGCTGTTGAAATAAGGAACAGATGGGCTGTGTGCTTTATTACTGCTTTGATTCTAAATCCAAATGAGGATAAATCTAGCGGTTTGAGATGCCATCATATTTTCTGCTAATAATTCCTATCTCTGAAACCCTAGCTTAACCTCTGACCAGCATTCACCATGTTTGAAGGAAGTCTGCGTGATCGCAGTCAATATTACACAAGCAACTATGAGAGGAAAGAGAATAGACACCATTCATACTAATGATCAAAACCTAGTTCTCTTTTCTCTGCACAGTCTGAGCAGGTGACTTGAATACTTGAATACGCTCTCTGCACACATAAGAGGAGTACATGTAGTGCATGTAAATAACCCATCACAAAACTCAAACAAATTATATTTAAAAATTAAGAGGGGCAAACGTTTTATGGCATATGGGAAAAAACATGATGTGGGCAGTCATTGGATCCACAAAAGTCTTCAGACAAGCATTCAGCTATGTTGTCAAAACAAGCAACGCTCATCCACTGAGTCAATGCCTACTTCTGGCGACCCAATAGGGCATGGAAAACCCAACTCGGCAACTTCCGGAGACTATAACTCTTTATGGGAATAGAAAGCCCAGTCTTTCTCCCACAGAACTGTTTGTGGTTTCAAACTGCTAGCCTTGCAGTTCGCCACCCCAGACCTAACCCACTAGGTCGCCTGGATTCCTTGCAAGTGAGACAGAAACATAGAATGGTTAGGGTTTTAGGCTGGCATTTTTCACAGGGATATGGAGCCACAATGGGAGTTGATTGGTCAAAGGATTCTCAGGCCAGCAGAATTTTAGACCAGCAAAGTCCAGAAATCGTGCTGTCAAGCCACAGAAACTCTGCGAAGCTGATCTTCCTCAGCTTATTGAACCCTCTGCCATCACTCCATCTGATCACTTCTTTAGCCCTTCCTCAGAGAACCCGATGTGCTTCTTATCTTCCACCACCACACACTGCAGGTGTGGCATCCTTGAAGGACTAAGTCTATCTTATCTTTTCTCTTGTTTGCTTTGACTTTGGGGAATTAAAAAAAAATGTCTTCAAGGAAAAAATAATGGCTGTAGGGTGGACGGGGTCAGGTTTTCCAACCAAATTCTCCGATGATGGTACCTTGCTACCCTCAAAGAAGGAGCAGGTATGGTGAGTGGTGGAAAAAAATACGTGGCACAACAACTTCGTTGACCTTTTTCTCACTGATGTGGAGTCCGTTTTACTATTTCTTCAATGATACACGCTGTGATTGCTCCGTGCCTGTTGGGGGGGGGGGGGTGGTGGAAAAATCTATCGATGCTAAACCTCAAGAATTACAAAGACACTGAGAAATGACAATTAGGATAACCTTCTGGGCAGACTGACCTTTCTGCCTTGGAACTGAGCAGACTGGGCAGATACACTCAGAGACCACCGTTTTGATTGGACCTTGATGAGTCAGAATTGACTTGACAGCAGTGAGTTTGAGGGTTTGGGGTTTGTTTGCTTTCTGAAAGCACTTCAATGAGACTACTGTCTTACAGGGACTGTTGTGAACTGGCATTGACAGATTCCAGGGGAGCAAGTCGTGTTCGTTTTTTGTTTCTTTAGTAGGCACTGAACGCGCCTCCCCCAAAGAGCAAGGTTTTTTGACTCGCCCACATATTTGTTTCAAATTTCAGCTTGTAAGGAAGTAATTTGTCCGAAATAGCATGTGTATTTGGACCAAGACTATATTGGGTGTGAGCGCTTGCCCACAGAAACGTCTTCTTTGAATGAGATTTGGAGGAATTCTGAAAAGGAATCATTTTTTGGCGGAAAGGTCTTATGGAAGTGCCGACTGTGTTTGCATACAGCTCTGACCTGACTCCTGGCTTCGGGGTTCTTTCTCAAGGTACGGACCGTCTTTCCAGAAAAATGCGCCTTCAAGGACCCACCTCCCCAGAAACAATTTGCGCACAACTTCGCGGCTTTGGTGCTACTCAGTTACGAGTTCCTGTTCTTCACACAGAAAGCCAGGTTGAGCACTTTAATGATTCTCTCAAGCCACAGACGTCACTAGGGACCTTCCCCCACCCTCCACGTGCCCAGTGCTGGTTATAACGGTGCTCAGGCTGAGTTTACAGACATGGTCACACACTCTGCAGCCTCTGTGGTTTCCGGCCCCCACCCGCAATCACATCTATTAATAAACCTTCATTCTGTGAGCACACTGTTATTTAGAACAGATATCACAGGGAGAGTACAGACACGGGTCAGGAAAACCATGTTCAAATGCTAACTCTTCAGGGCATCCTGGCACAACAGGTGCTTCTAACAGTCGGGGGTGGGAGGGCATGAGCCAAGGAGGGACTGAGGATTTTGAAACCTCACTGGACTCTTCAAAAGAAATGAGATTCTATTTATGTCTATCTGATTCTGCTCTTCTGCCAGGTCAGCCTTTTTCATCCACAACGCTGCTGCTTGGACAGAGTCTACTTGGTCTGGCTAACTGTGGAATTGGTCAGTGGAGAATAAAAGTCACTCTCCATAGCATAGCTGTCAGTGGTATGGCTCTCCAAGGAAGTGCATTTGGGTTTTTACAGACGGTTCTTTGTCTTGTTGTTTTCCATCGTTTCATTAGGGGCTCTTACAGCTCTTATCACAATCCACGTTCACCTCCATTGTGTCCAGCACACTTACACATATGTGAACATGATGATGGCAACACAGGTACAGTGGGTCCTTTTGCAAAGCAGTTAGCCAAACAAACCTTCCTTAGACATGTTCTTCCCAGAGAGTCTTAGAGCTGGAGGCCATGCCTAATCACTCATCCCTCCCCTCTGGCCATGATCTAAGGTGGAAACCCACAGTCGGCCAAGCCTACAGTGAGTATGGGGGTCAGCTATCCACCAGACAGCATTGTCCATGGGGGCCCAAGAGGCTGGGATTTGCCACTACAAACTCTAGGACTTGTCGTTGGTCTCTTCACCCAACTGTGAGCCTAGGTAGGCAAAGACAAAGGGTACTTGTGGACAGAGTTGCTATCGACACAGTAGTCTTGTGCACAAAATCCTTTAAAGCTATGACCCAATAGTGAAGAGCATAAAAGGAAAGCTTAAGCCTTCTCCGATTTTTCTCAACACTGGTCAGACTCTAAGTAGAACAGAGGTCCATCTCCTGAGTTCACAGAAAGGAGGGAAAGAACACAAACGGGTGAAAGGCACACGTACCTGTGTGTGTCCAAAGTCCCCAGTCTTTCTGGATTTGATGAGAGCCCTGTGTGAAGAAGCCTTTCCCAGATAAACAATCCTGGCCTCCCTTTTCCCTGATCACCATAACCCTATGATTTGACTTCCTTTCTTTTGAATGTCACTGGGCTCTTTATTTTGGTCAGCTGTTTCCGGTGTCATCTCTGCAGCACCTGGTCCAATATAAGTAGCAGCCTCTTTCCTCATTATCTGTCATTTTCTTTGGTCTCTAGTCCCGAAGCTATCTGCAAAACACGGCATGGACCGTAGCCAGAGAAAGCATTCAATTAAAAGGCAAACCAATGGATTTTCTGGACAGAGTTTGGATCCCTTGGATCCCATTGGTTATCCCTCATGTCCAAAGAACTGTCAGAACAAGCAGCTTTTCTTCTCACATTGTTCCATCGTTCCAGGTAGGGGTTGACATCTCACTATGCCCCCATGGCACGGTGGTAAGGTGTTGGGGTGCGATCCCCCGGGACAGCAGTTAGAAATCACCAGATGCTCCTTGGGAGAAAGACAGGGCTTTCTACTTGCCTAAACAGTTAGAGTTTCAGAGACTCGCGGGGGAGTTCTACCCTCTCCTATACCCTCCCTATGAGAGGCATCAGCTCGATGGCAGCGGGCTGTGAAGGCTGACTCCCCAGCAGCAGTCCCAGTGGCACTACCATTTGCCCAAGCAATTCTAAAAGTCTTCGGTCACAAAGGTCAGGTTCTGTCCACACTGCGTCAGCAGAAGAGTCCATGGTGTGCACGGACAACCTCTCCACGACTTGCCGGGATCCAGATGCTTGACGCCATGGAGACCATTTTTCTGGTGATGGCTGTACAGTGCGTGGGGGGCGATTCTGACTCATAGACACCCCGTAGACAGAGGAGACCTGCTCCAAAGGTCGTCCTGGGCCTTGATCTTTGTGGGAGCAGACGCCCAGCTCTCTCGTGGTGGGTGACTTTGAACTCTCAACCTTTCAGGTGGCAGAGGAGTGCTTCATTGATATACCACAGGGGCTTCCTGCCTGAAGGTAGCGCAGACCTCACTGACGGGCAATCCCCATCTGCCATCCCCCACTTAAGAAAACAGTGAAAAGACCTACTCTTTTGCCAGCGAGCTCGCACTTCCTCCCCTGGTCCCGCTCCGGCCCACAGAACCCACCCAGCTCTCTTGCAAGTGTGTTTGAGGTGCAGGCCCCACCCCAGGAGCCACCTGCTGCTGCACTCTGTGAGAATGAGGTGACTGAGGTGGACTTTGCGGGCGCTCTTCTGAAAAAGGCTAGGGAGGGCCCAGAGAGAGATGGGGGCAGGGGAGGCTGCTGCTGCTGCTGCTGCTTTTTCGCTCTTCTCGAAGGCCCTGAGGGAAGCAGGCCTGGCCCTCAGGCTGCGTCTGGGGCTCCGAGCCATCCTGCATCTCCACGCAGCCAGTTATTGGGGCTGTGGAGGGGGCAGTGTCAAAGGGCATGGGCACAAGCAGCAGCCCCCTAAGAACCACCTTGACCGCAGACCCTGCCAGTTGCTGGAGCCCGAAGACCTCCAACTGGACCTCTAGTCCAGGGCTGCCTCAATGGGTCCAGAGCGCAGCAGTGCCAGGGGAACAGGCCTTCCCAATAGTGTGAGGGCAAAGTCCCCGTCTGCCTCCTCTCTCTCATCCGTGCCCTCCTCCCCTCCCTACACCTCTAACTGTGACCAGGCCGGCCCACCCCGCTCCAGGGTGTCAGCAGGAGCCCTCCTGTCACAGCGGTTACACATGGGAATGCTGACGGCACAGCCAGCACTTGGAGACCCTAGTGGGTCCTCGGAAGAAAGTCAGGGTTTTCTACTACCATCAAGTGTTTCCATCTCAGAAACCCACAGGGTCACTTCTCCCCTGGCAGTGGGTGTGGGTTTGGGTTTTGGTGGGAGGGAGGGAGGGAGGGACCTTGGGGGAAATGGAAGGAGCAGAGAGCCATCTCCAGCTCAGCTGGGTCCTTCTCTCCAAAGAGAGTGGCAAGGAGAACCTGACTCCCCATATCACTGACTCCAGGGCAGTGGCAGCACACCGCACGACCCCCAGAAGTCACCACTTTTAAAGCACATAGACATGAGACGGTGGACAGAGACGAGTGAAGGCAGGCGTCCTTAACTCATTCTCCTCCGTGGTCCTTCATTATCTTTTAAACAAGACAAATGCACAGAGGTCACATTGAACATGGAAAACAACAAAGAGGGGGGCAGACAATTCGCCAGTCTCAGGAACTGTCTTCAAAACGAAGATATGAGTTACAATAAATCTTTTCGTTGCATCAAAAAAACAAGTCATGTCACCCAGGGTCCTGGGTCATACAGCTCTCAGGACAAATATGAGACACACACAGGTACGCGGTTAGCTGCCTCTCCCACTGCCCCAAACCCCCACCCCCACCCATCCCCCAAAGTAATTTAACAGAAATACTCGGGCTGGGAATCTTTCCTTCTTTGACCACAAAATGTTCTCCTGGCAAACTGCCAGCAAGGCAATGTCCCCAGAGATCTACATGCTCTGTGTCCCCCCAGAGCAGGCAACTCAACTTCTGGGCCACACAACCACTAAACACTTGCCTGGGTGAAGACCAGGGTTCTGCACCCAGCCAGCAGCGCCAAAGACAGTTCACACAAGGCAATTCAAACAAAACCATCTGTGTAAGTTCTCTGCACTAAGCAGGGTCTGTGACTGTCTAGTGGAAGACTATTCAACACGATTGCCCTGTATTCAAAACTCCCAGCCAACAGTAGGTGCTCAAGGGTCACAGAACATGTGGACTTAGAACATAAGAAGCCCCTATCTTATTTCTGTAGCAAAATCTCTGTCGATTGTCTATCAGGTGGGAACCTACATCAATGTGCTGACGACTCGAGTGCTAGGCTGGCCAGCTTTGGCGATGGAAGCAGACAGACTGTGGTGCTTCCTCACTGTCTTACGTAGAACGGAGGCAGGTGGGGTTGATTCAAAGAGCAACGGGCTCAATGCTTCTGCCCGGGGGGTGGTGGGAGGGGGCGGTGGTGAGTCCTGCTCTCCTCTCTCCACGGTGAGAGTTGGTGGACAGGTCAACTCACAAAGAAGAGAAGCTGTCCCTGGGTGGGTGGAGGCAGCTGGTGTTTCAAGGACAGCAGGGGCCCTTGGCCCACACACCATTGATAGCAGCCCCCTCTGGTTAGCACCCAAATGAGCCAGCATTCCAGTGCCATTTTGTCTGACGTGGAGGTAGAACACCCCCTGTACAAAATCGGGGAAGGAAGATCCGTCCCTCCTCTTCCAGTCATTGCAAGTCCAGTCACAGCATCTCTCTGTACGATGGCCAGCCTCGTTGTGGCCCCCAGGGCTGGGGGAAGCTCTGCTGTGAAGCCGCTTCATTCTGAAAAGAAAACGCAGGCAGGCTAGTGTCACCTATGTGTAAAATCTGCTGATGCTCCACATTTAACGCTTTATTCCATTTCACTGGGCTTGACTCTAGACCCTTAGGTAGAAACAATCTCACTGGGCTTGACTATATAAATAGACTATATCAAAACAGCGTGGTTTTTATGTAAATTCCTAACAGAACATTTCCACTTCAGTCAACACAGACAGAAGGAGACAACTCAGAACACTCTTCAAAAGGCAGATGACATTGTGTGTGTGTGTGTGTATCAAACCTCTCTCAGCCCTAGATACACTCCCTTTCTCCCTGCCACACCTGCTCAGTCCCTGCATCTATCCAAGCCATCTGCTCTGCAAGACATGTTGCCTTGCATTCTTGCAAATCTCCCAATGTCTTCCCCTGCTGCTGTGTTCGTTTTGCTCTGGTTTTTGTTTGTGGCCAAGGTCCCTTCTGTAGTATATTGTTTTCTCCTTCACCCAAAGCAACCCTTACCTATCCTCTAGACAAGAACTCCCCCTTTCCCTCCCACCCCAGGTAACAACCATCAAGGATCATTTCCTTTAGAATGAACACACACACACACACACACGCACACGGTGTCTTGGCATTTTAAAATAGTGGTCTCGCAACATTGAACCTCTCACACCAAATGACTAGCAAGGACTATCAAAGAAAGAATTTGTGACCCACCCAGGGGATTAGACTGCCTGTTACTCATGCAGATGTGGCCCACCGAACACTGATGGGGGCAAGGACCGTGCAAGGAAGGTGGAAAGAATCTAATAAGGAGACTGGTCCTTCCTGCAATCCCACTGATTTTCACTGAGAGAGGGGACCTAACTCCTATCAAGAAGAAGAGCTGAGAGAAGAACGCATGAGGCACCTCCTAGAGCCAGGAGACAGGGCTCGTGCTCTATCACTCAACCGCAGGAGGTACAGCAAACAGGGCAGAGAAGCAGCAGCAGCGCCAGGACCAGGAGACCAGCAAGAGATGCAGGGGCCTAGCACACTTCCCAGCCCAGGGAGCAAGGTGGCTACAGCAGGAGGCATGCTGACCCAGAAGCATGGAGCGAGAGAGCTGAGCACCTTAGGCTTGCTGGCAGAACGAGAAGCTTCCAGAAATAAGTCACTCAATCAGTGGGGGAAGCCTGGGCTTCCTTATGCTTACTTGCCGATCTGAGGTGGAACCTTTCACATGCAGGGTTGGCCTCCCACCAACAGATTTTCCTTTATCAAAAGTTTGTCAAGAGGAGACCACAGATGTAGAGTGTCTGCTGGGCCCACAAGCCTCAAACCCTAACCAAGGCACCAGACTAAGTCCTGTCAGTTACTATCAGACTCAGTCCACTGCCTGGTGGTCCCATGGGTCTGCGTAGAGTGAGTTAACAGCTTGCTTTAGGGAAGAAGGCCATCCAGTCTTTCTTCCAAAGCACGTGAGTAGACTCAAACCAGTAACCTTTGGATAGCAGTCTGAGAGTGCTAAGAATTTACATCATTCTTTAAGCTACTCTTAAGGATGACTTCTCCAAGCCCCACAGCCCTGGCATTATTTCCAACTCATGGTTCCACCCTAGATGACAAGGCGGGACTGGTCGTAGACTTGCCAAGAACTAAAGCCGTATGCGAGCAGTCAGTTTCCTTTTTCTCCCCCAGAGCAGCTGGTGGATTTGGAGCTAGCAGTACAGTGCCACCCGGGCTCCTTAAAATTTCCCCACTTGGACCCCAGTGGCATAGTGGTTGTGTGCGGGACTGCGGCCCACTGGGTTAGCAGTTCAAATCCAGCAGCAGCTCGCCAGGAGCAAAGCTGGGCCTCCCACTCCCACCAGAGGGAAGTGATGCGCCCCCCTCCAAAAAAAAAAAAGACTTCCCCACTGAGCTAACATTTGACTTCTGAAGGTCGTGATTTCCATCTATCTTCTCTGAGCTCAAGCTGAGTGTCATCCGCATAAACCTGTTCTCAGACTACATAGTGACACGCTTCCACTTTCTGACCTTGGGGCCTCTTGCCTCCATCGTGGCTGTAGCCACCCGCCTGCTGCCAAGCACATGGCCTTTCAGCCAGCTGCTTCTCTGCATTCAATGAATATTGACGGGGGACCTACTCATGTACCCAAGAACGTTTCTAGTGTCCTGTGCATGAGAACATAAAATGTCCAAGATGATCAACATCAGGGGCTAAGCACGTGCTGTGGTGCCCCGAAGAAAGGAGCCAGAGGTGAAGACCAGGAATCATTCAGCAGCAAGGGGACACAGCTTCAGGGCCAAGGCACTGCAAAGGCTCAGAGTCTCTGCACATCCCTGCCTGCCCTGGAGCTCAGTTTGGGGCCTTGTTAAAACTCTCAGGAATACATGGCTGCCATATGTCTTCGGCAAATTATCAATTTCCTTGTCTGGTGCTTAGTTTTAAAAGTAGATGGGTCCACCAGTTTGTTAAGGAAACCAATCCATTTGCCTTTTTATGCCCCATTGTGGTGCAGGACTCAGTTGCTCACTGCATGGTTGCCGGCTCAAAACCAGTCAGTGGCTCTGTGGGGCCAGCACTCCATCCCTGTCCCCGTAAGGATGCCAGTCTGAACAACGTGATGGGGCAGTTCTACTCTGCCATTTGGGGCCCTGTGTATCATGATCACGGCAAGAGTCTCCAGCAGCATCACGACTTTATGAATGAACTCAGTGGCCAGATTCCACAGGGGGAAAAAACGAACTAAGCCTTTGTTCCTGTTGGTGGAACCTCTCAGCATGGAGCTAGCCCCCTACGTTTCAAGTCCTGCTACATTCCATCTCGTGTGGAAACACAGTGCTTCTGTGAGGGTTGTTAATAACATGCGTGAACACGCTTGGAGATGTGGACTAATGGCTCTCACAAACTTCATCCTAACACTTTCATGACTTCTCCCGCAATGGATTTTCCAACTTCACAGTCTGGATATAGGCCCAGGGGCCGTAAAACCCTCCCAGAGCCTGGCGCTTCACCCTCCTCGCACCCCAAAACCTGGGTCAACAAACGCATCGGCTGTCGATAGACACAGCACCCAGCCGAGGCTGTTGCCCAGTCTGCTTCACGAGTCTGTAAACATGACTGCCCGCACATGGCCCTGCTTACCGGAGAACGAGAAGGACGCCGCATCAAGCCCCAGCGTCTCACAAGCAGGTAAGTGCCGATCATGGAGATCCTGTCGCAAAACACCCAGCACCAACTCTTCGCTCATCATGTACTTCATAAAACTGTCGTCTTCCGACGGAAGCCCGAATTGCAGGTGGTAAGTGACTGTGGCATTGTCCTCCCTGGAAGGCAAACCACACTCAGGAAAAAGTGCCAGCGGAGTCAAGACCATCGCAACACCGCAAAATAACACGTGAAGCATGCACTTCCAGCACAACACGGGAGAGGGCGCCGGCGGTCCTCGGGAGGTGGGGCAGGGGAGGGAAAGTGCACGCACAGTCGATGCATTTCCCTGCACCCTATTCTGCCCATTTTCCCCACCCTCTCCATGGAAGTTCCCAAGAATGTGTATGCTTGGATCGTTAAAAAGCTGAGCATGCAGGCCGGCGTGCTATATGGGCTGTGATGATTTTCTTCCTTCTGAGAAGTCTCTTAATAAAATCCTTTTGCCACACCTTAAGTCTTCTAAAAGTACATCTTTCTTTCGGGAAGACAGGAGCCTGAATTCCTGCTTCTTTCAGGAGTCCATTGCAGTGGCATCCAAGGAAGAGAGGGAGGGAGCTACTGTTGGTGGAAGAACCCAGGTTTGGCACACACACACTGCCTCCCTCAGCCTTTCTTATTTTTTCTCCCCTGGTGTAAGCCAGGAAAACCTGTCCTGGGGCTGCACACATCCTCTTCTCCATGTTGGCCCCCTGCCTGGCTACTGGTTGAGTCAGGCCTTTATCTGAACTTTGAATGTGAGCCTTACCACTGGCGGAGTCCCAATCCCTGAACGCTAAGTCCCACAGACCGCCCCGTCCCCCAGTCTCAAAGGATACCGACCTTACGTATCCCCTAAATGAGAAACATTTTCTATCCCACTTCCAGCTCCCAGGGTCCCTAAAACAGGAAGGTTCAGCCGTGTGAATCTCTGTCAGGGAACCGAAGGAAATGGAGTGTCGCCTCCCCAGAAAGTATTTTTCCCGTTTCCAAAATAAAAAGCAATCATACAGCTGCTCTCCTTCATTAGCGGCTTATCTCATGAGTTACATGCTACCTCAATACTCTGGTTTTCCAGCTACCCTATTACTAAATTTCAAGATGGCCCAGATTAAGATCTAGTGATAAAGGGATTAACAAGTGGCCACCTGTGGGCCCCAAGGCTTAAGTTTTCTGCACTTTTGTTCCTATGGTAGACAGGTAGAGCACTCCCCCTTGTGGTCAGAGGTCACACTGACGTGGCTGTCTATTCGCGTAAACTCTAAGCAGGACCAGGGACTCCTGGCTGAGGGCTCAGTTAGAATTGAGCTGTTACATGAAAGGTTGGTGGTTTGAACCCACAAACTGCTCTGGAAGAGAAAAGTGGCCGTCTGCTTTTGTAAATAAGTACATTCTGGGAAACCCGGTGGTGCTGTTCTATGTTCTACACTATCCTATAGACTACAGAATAGACTCTATGTGTGTGTGTATATGTATGTGTGTTTATATATAGCCTATCCTATAGAGTGACTATGAGTTAGACTTAAAGTGATGAATTGACTTGACAAGTGGATTTGGTTTGAGGTTTTGCCTTTAGTAGGACCAAGAGAATTTTCTGGATAGTGCAGACAGTTAATGTACTTGGCTGTTAACCAGAAGGTGAGAGCCGTGCCATGAAAGAAAGACCCGGAGATCTATTTTCCCCCCAAATCAGTCATTGCATTTCCCGTGGAATCCAGTTCTATTCTCACACACAGGGACAGGGTGGACATGAATTGGAATTCATTGGAATTGGAATAATTCAAATGAATAATACGAGTATACTGCCTGGACTCCCAGGTGTAACTATGCCAATTTTAAGTACTGATCGGCTGGTTGAAAAAAACGGCAGTGTCGCATTCTCCTCCAGTGACCTGCTTTGCAAGTTCCCCCTTGCTTGTTCCCCTGGCTCTGCCTTGTAAACTACATAAAAGGTGGTCACTGGGCTGATGGAACTCCCCCGCAGGGTCCCTGGCTCACCTGCAAGCCCAGGCTCGCCCAGCCTGTCAGCTCCCGGAGGCTGCCCCACAGCGACCCACCCCTGGAGCAGGGCCAGCAGCCTCGGAGCCAAGGAGCATGTGCCCAGGTTCCAGCTGAGCCAGTCCGCCCTGAGGTTTCGCTCTGTCTCATGAGATTCACCTGCCTGTCTCTGGGTCACGTGAGGCAACACACAGAGTCTTTGGAGGCAACAGCTCTTGTTTCTCAACTCAACGTTGAAAAACTTTGCTTGGGATTTTTATATATATATATGTTTTTTCCTTCGATAGGTTTCTTAGCACATCATTCAATGTACTTACTCCATCATATCCAGCAAAGTTGCACAGTCATCGCCATAATGTTTTAGAATGCTTTCTTTTTTGTTTGTTTTTGTTTTGGGGGCATTGCTGCCCTCTTGTTGTGGAGTAAGAGGCCCAGCCTTTGCTCCTGTGGAGCTGGAATTGAACCTCCATCCCAGTGGGCCGCAGTCCCGCACATAACCACTATGCCAACGGGGCTCAGCCCCTAGAATGCTTTATTCTTGTACTCATCCGGGTGTTAGCCCTCCATTCTGTGCCACCCCGACCCCCCCCCATTCCCACCAATCTCCCCTGCCAGGCCCTCAGGGCACCATTAATCCAGCTACTCTCTCTAGATTTACCCATCTGGAATTTTACATACAGAAAGACATTTTTAAATGAAGGAAAACAAGCAACAATGACAGAGGGAAACCTCGGTAGACAAGAAGACAGCAGGAAATAGTAAAAAGTGGAACAAATTTAAAAGAGATCGATATGTATCCACCAGCAGCCTCTCATCTGCCAGGTTCAAGCCTCAGAGACTCAGGAATATCGGAGGTTCAGTAGCTCATAAAAGTGTCCAAGTACATTTTTGAGTAGTCTATCTCTTTGTCTTTGTCAAAGAGATAGACACATAAGAACGCAGACCTCTATTACCGTGTTCCTCAAAAGCAAAAACCACTGCACAACTTCTAGCCTTCTCTGAGGAAGAGGCTGGGAGGTGCAGCGGGTCAGAGGTGAGGCCGGTCTGTAGGCGGGCTCTCAGAGACCCACCAGGGCAGTTCTCCCCTGTCCTGCTAGGTCGCTGTGAGTCCGCATGCACTTGATGGCACTGAGCTTGGTCCTTTGGGGTTATTATCTGAAAACCAGGGTTCTCTCTTCCCTGGGCCTCACTGGTATCTGCTATGACAAAGGATGGCTGAAGGAAGGAGGTGTCATCTTCTCTTGCATGTGACCTCGGCTGGATCACATAATGAATCTCCAGTGCCCTTGTCTCGTTTGTGTGGCAAGTAAGCTCAGTGAGTTGCTCTCCAAAAAATGCTCTGGTTCTATGATCAGGGTCCATGAAGGATGTCCTCTCCCTCCCTCCAACATGAGTCTCACCATTTCTAACCCCTACACCTGTGGTTATAATCCCAGGTGGGAAAGGGGTTTCTCTGTGACGTTTGTTATGAGGGCATGTTTGAGCCGATGCCATATTAAAAGGAGCAGAGAAACAAGCACGAATGGCTGGGCAGGAGCGCTGCCACCCCACATGAAGTTTCCCAAGGAATAAGGACTTTCCCCAGCGGGGAAGAGAGGGGAAGCCTTCCCCGGGAACCTGATTTCAGACTTCCCACCTCCTCAACCGAGAGAAAATGGATTTCCGTCTGGTAAAGCCACCGTCTCCGTGCGGCACTCGGCACAGTCACACTAGATAACAAAGTGCGCTGAGTGGCCAGGCAGCCCTCTTGGAACCCAGTACACCCATGGGTACCGCTCCCTGTTCTTACCTGAAATCCACGGTTTCAATGGACATAAAATAGCGACTCAGCGACGGCGAAGAGCTGTACACATCCGCGAGCTAAAACAGACAGCAGCAGATCAAACGCATGCGCACTGCTGACGGAGCCCACGCCCCGCCACAGGCAAACGCAAACCCACTCTTAGACAGAGAGAGTCCATCCGAGCTAGGGACTTCCATAGCCTGGGGCTCTGTGTCCGAAGTCTCCCGGAAGCCTGACGTCAAGCTAACACTCGTGCAGAAGGCTCTAACTGGGGCCAAGCGCTGAGACTTGTCCATTTCGTGTGCACTGCATCAATATTTTGTGGCCTAACGGGTGAGATGGGTGTCAACGGGAGAGAACCCCAGGGTGGCCGCGGGGGGTGCTGGCGGAACCAGTCATCTGGCTGCTGGCCATGCTGAGCAGGGAGGAGGGGCCCACGCCTGCCAAGATGTGTGCCTGTGCCAACATTACAAGCAATGACATCGGTATCCGCCGTACCTACATGGCATACCTTCCCATGTGGTCATAATTAGTTCAGTTCCTTAAGAAACCAAATAAAGTTAAAGCTCTCCACTCAGAGAGCTTCCTTTCCCTCCCTCCTGGGGGTCACCATCATAGGAAAATCAGCGTGAGCATTTTCCATACAGGCTCAGCCATGTACGTACTCACACCCCTTGCCAAATTCACTGCCCTGCAATCGACACGGACTCCTGTGGTTGTTAGGGGCTGAGTGTCAGAGCCATGAAGCCATACCTGAGCCTGTGCCCCCCATCCTCGCAATCATTTGGTGTTTGAGCCCCTTGCTGCAGAAGCCAGGACAGTCCATCTGGTCAAGGGCCTTCCCCTGTTTAGCTGCTCCACTATGTTACCAAGCAGGAAGTCCTTCTGACAAGTCACGACTGGTCTCTCCTGACAAGTCCAAAGCGCTTGGGATGAATTCTTATCATTCTTGCCTCTAAGGACTCCTCCAGTTGTACTTACCACACAGCACTGCTTGTTCTTTTGGCAAGCCACCGTGCCATCACTGTTATTCACCAGCACTATCATTCAAATGCATCTTGTCTTCTTCAATCTTCCTTCTTTATGAATGTCCAATTGTCAAAATCATGTGAGGCAATGGGGAAAAACCCTGGTGTGCAATGGCCTTGCTTTCTGATTCCCTAAAGCGCCCTGGTACAGCAGATTTACCTAATGTGCCCTTTGATCTTTCGACAGCTGCTTCAATATCCATTGATTGTGGATGCATGCATGATGGAATCCTTGACAACTCTAGCCATTTCTCTTTGGCTCCGTTGTGCAGGTTCTGGTCTTCTTTATATTGAGTTGTAATCCCTACTGTAGGCTACAATCTCCGGCTGTGTCATCTGCATCATGCAGGTTGTTAAATAAGCCTTTCTTCCATCCAGATGCCTCCTCCTTCTTCATATAATTCCCTTTCTCTGATGATTCACGCAGCATACAGATTGAGTAAGTACAGTGAGAGGTGACAGCCCTGACACACACCTTTCCTATTTTAAACCATGCAGCATTTCCGTGTTCTGTTCATACAACTGCCTCCAGCATGAGCGCAATTCTGTGTTTTGGAATTCCAATTCTCCTCAAACCCATCCATAGTTTGTTGTGGAAGCATTTCAATTGGTGTTCCAAAGATGCCTGGAGTCTTACTTACTGCTAATGCATTCAGTGCAAACTGTACTTCTTTCTTCAGTAGCACTAGTTCCTAATCATATGCTTCCTCTTGAAATGGTTGAATTTCTATGAATTCTTTTTGGAACAGTTCTTGTGGGTTCTTTCCATCCATTTGTAGTGCTTCCTGCATCATTCAGCATCTTATCTATAGAATCTTTCACTATTGAAACTCGAAGCTTGAATTTTTTTTCTCCAGTTCTGTCAGTTTAAGATACACTGGTGTTTGAACTGAAGGTTAGACTTTGGGGTTTGGTTTGGGTTTTCTATCTGAAGGTCTTTACACTTTTCGTTATGATACTTTTTTTTTTTTTGCTTTCTTCCACAGCCCTTCGAATTTTGGGGTAACTCATCATTTTTCCCATTGGCCTTAGTTATTCTATGATTGAGAGCAAGTTTCATTTCCATTGTTCCCTAAAGTCAAGGGATATGTCCATTATTCAGAGAAAGAAATAGCTCAGCAGGGGATGGCATTCACCTCTGATGTCACTGGCGCCCTTTGTTCTCTTGTCAATACATAGTGACAAGACAAAGAAATGCCTGCAGATGTGCTCATGTCTGATTTTTCATTTTATCCTGAGTTATATATAGTTCTTTGGTTATCACTTAGCTTCTCCCGGAACTCTAATGGCTAGTTATACAGTAGGCTGATAACCTAAAGGCAAACAGTTTGAAACCACCAAACACTCCAAAGGAAAAAGACCAGGCTTTATATTCCCGTAATGAGTTGTCATCTCAGAAACCCATGGGGGCAATTCTAGCCCAAAGGGTTACAAGGAGTCCAGTGGACTGCATGGCAGTTTGTTTGCTTTTCTGTAATGGTTTTGTTGTTTTGTTTTTTCCAGTTTCCAAAGAGAAGGATATCCTTAATGATCTGTCTCCTACCTTCACCCGGAACTTCTGCAAGATCCAACCATGCCCTAGACCCGCAGTTCTCAACCTATATGGGTCAACCCTTTTGGGGGTTGAACAACTGATCTTAGAAACAGAGACACCGCTCCTCTATCCTATTCCAGACAGATCGGCCCACATGCAGATATACCCACATACGAATACCCAGCATGAAGACTGTTACCCATGCTACACCATGCTTCAAGAAAAAAATTCATTTATTTGTCATTGGAAATAAGTATTTCACAATATATAACCACATATTTTTTGTGATTAATCACCCTGATATAATTATGTTCAATTTGTAACAATGAAAACACATCCTGCATATTAGATCTGTCCATTAGGATTCATAACAGTAGCAAAATGATAGTGATGAAATAGCAATGAAAATAATGTCATGGTTGGGGGGTCACCACCACATGAGGAACTGTATTTAAGGGTTGAGGCAATAGGGAGGTTGAGAACTACTGGCCTGCATGCTTTGTCTTCCTATCTACAACCCTCCACTGTCCTCTTACAAGACTCATTCTGAGCATCGCCTCTCCCAGGGGGACCTCCAGGCCTCCATCTCCACCTCAGGTAGTGTTCACACTCCTTTGTACTTGAGTGACATGCTGTGTGTATGTCACATTGTTATTAATGGCTTCTGGGGCACAGGCTATATGTTCCTCAACTTAGTCTTCTGATTATCACATCCAAGACCCACCACGAACCACAATACAAAGCAAAATTAAACCCAATGTTACCAGTACTGTACATACATTAGTCAACAGAAGTCTGAGCATGTGTTTCTGCTAACCTCCTGACCAGCGTGGAAGCTATTATATATATATATATATATATATATATATATATATATATAAATTTTCTTTCTTTTTTTTGCACATCACTACCCTCTGGTGGAACTGGGAGACCCAGCCTTGCTCCTGGAGAGCTGCTGCTGGATTTGAACTGCCAAGCCAGTGGGCTGCAGTCCCACACTCAACCACTATGCCACCAGGGCTCAGCCCCATTGATATATATTTCTATCTGCCCGAAACTCACCCCCTTTCAAGAAAAATGTTTAAAGTACTGGTAATTAAGAACATTTGACCAATAGCTCACTATCCAAGATAAAGTGGAGGCACCTACTTATGCAGCACCAGCCCCCTCCATCAAGCCATGACAGCCCCTCACCTCCCAGAATCGCCTCCTCTGGGAAACTCTGTTCTGGGCTAACTGTTCTACTGACTGTAGACACTCAGAAAGCAAGGCGTAAGGCATAATTACCCTTTTTGTGAGCTGATCGCCCAGTTCTTCTGTGATGCACTCCTCTGGAATCTTTAACATGACCAAGAACGTTTTGTTCGAGGATAATTCAAGTATTTCATTTTCATCTCCGTCGATGTAGGTTGCTAAAGAGGGTGGGGTGGAAACAAAAATGGAAGTGAACACTCCTAAAATAAACTCACCCGTTCCATTGATTGCCTCAGAGAGAGGGAGAGAAGAGGGACGCATCGGGGATCATTCTGAAGGGCTGCAAACAAGTATGGACAGATATGTTTTCTCTTCTCAGGAAGGCCTAGTGAAGACAAGGGTTGGTCTCCACCATCATAGCACTGTTTGCTTGCTCTGTGCATCGATCGGCCTTAGATTCCCATACATGCAGGTTGGGCGGGGGGTGGGGGGGGTGGAGGGTGGAGAGAAGGGAGGGGCTAGGATATGAATTTCCTTCTTGAAGTGGACCTGCATTGAGGAAGAGACACAGGGTCCAGGAGTCAGGATGGATGTGAATAGCAGGCATGGAGGTCTAGGTGGGACCTTCTTGCACACCTTTCCATTGCGGTGCTAGCAAGGACCAGAGGCAAGGGTGTGGCATTGTAGAACAGAAGAGAGCTGAGACTGGAGTGTGCCTTGGAACTTTCCCCAGGAGACCAGGCGGGTGGTGAAGTCACTCCAGGGGAGGGGGCACCACAGCTGACGCATGTTGACACCCTCTGTTTGCAGAAGGGAAAGCACAGAGACGCAGTGCCCCGGGGGCTGCACAAATTCCATTCTTGGTACAGTGGGTTCTGCGTGGCTTCATGCGTGCTCAGGGCTGTCAGCTAATTGATATGCAAACAGGCTATGCGAAGGGGAAAAACACACAAAGCCAGGAGCCCCGGAGGAGGAGCTGGCACTGGAGTATAAAGAGTGTTCCGCACAGTCTCCCTGCCGGGCCACAGGGGGACACCTCGCTGACCCTGAGAAAAGTGTGGGCGGCAGGACCAGAGGCACCTGTGGCTGCAGACCTTTCAAATCCCACGCTGCAAACATAACAGCCACCAGCTTCTTTCCCTAAAAGGCCGGGTAAGAATACATTCAGTGTGTCTGGTGGTCTGGCAGGTGCAAGGAGGAATCCTGGGAGGAGCTCCATAAAGAAGTCTGAACTGTGAGTCATGCGGGGCAAGAGGAAATGCAGAACAGATTCATACGGCAGGCTGAGACTGTGAGCCCTAGAAAGTCCTGCTAGCAAGCATTGTCTGGGCTCTGGGTACTTGGATTTTTCAGAAGGTTCCCACTCTTCTCTGTGCCTTAACTGCTGATACAAACAAGGGGTTTGGGCTGACAAGTTGCTTGCCTGGGAGTTGGTAGTGTGGTGTGTGTCACATGGGGGACCCTCGATTACCAACCCCAATAAAACCCTGGGCACCAAGTCTCTGGTAAATTCCCCATGCTAGTCTGGGCAAACTAGAGAAACAAATCTCAGGAGACTTACTGTGCAAGAGAAAATTTTATATTAAAGACTAATTTTATATTGAGAAAACATTCTAGCCCAGCCTAGATCAAGTCCATAAGTCTGATATTAGCCCATATGTCCAATACTAGGCCATAATTCTTCTTTAGACTCACGCAGCACATGCAACGATGCCGAATACAGGAAGATCACAGGCCAGTGGGTAGAAGGTCTCGTGTAAATTGACCAGATTTTAACATTGGTAAAGTGGGACACCATTGACCAGGGGTAAGGTGGGAAGGGGGGATTAGAGGGAGTATAATCCCTTCCCATTCTCCTGCTGTCCCCTAGCTTATCATGTACTTTCCAAGAAATCGGGATTTTTTTAAAGACACCTCGGGATGTGGGAAAAATTGTTTAAAATCGGGACTGTCCAGGCAAAAGCGGGACATCTAGTCACGTTAGTCTTGTGGATCTGGTGGCAGGGGAAGTATCTCAATACTGGCCTGGGTCTGCACATGTCTCCCCTAGCTCTCTGAGTGTCTCTACACCAGGAAAGTGAAGGTAGAGAGACTGGTTCTGTGCTCCAGTGAGCTATTTATCACCATCTCACCTCCCAATGAGGTCATCAAGCTGCGACCTGATTGACAAGTTAAACGCCACCCCTTTGCTCAAGTTGGCAGGACATTAAATAACTGCCACACTTACCTAAACCTAAACCCAAACTCGCTGCCCCTGAGTCGATCTGACTCACAGAAAGACTCTATAAGTTTCCAAGACTATGAAATCTTTATAGGAGCGGCCAACCTCAACTTCAACCCATGGAGTGTAGCAGGAGTCCTCAAATCTTTTGAACAGGGGCCAGTTCACTGTCCCTCAGAGCGCTGGAGGGCCGGACTATAGTTTAAAAAAACACACACACCCAAACAAACTATGAACAAATTCACTGCGGGCCTGGGATGTGTAGGCTGCGAAGCAAAATAGGCAGCGGTGGCAAAAACACAGTGGGCTAGATAAATGTCCTTGGCAGGCCACATGTGGCCCGCAGGCCATAGTGTGAGGACCCCTGGGAGTCTGAGCCTCCAATCTTGCAGTTAGCAGTCCAACGCTTACCTACCAAGCCCACCATGGCTTCTGACGGAACTTCCCTAGTAGACAGCATTTCACACATGCGGGCATGACTCAGAGAACCTGAGCACCTTCTGTGTGGCTCCACTGGCAAGGACTCTTGGAACTGGCATCTGGTGTCCTTTGGACTCACTCTAAGTTTGCACCACATTCTTTCATTGAAACCAATTATAGCCGCCGGTGACTATATGCTGAATCCCATGAGTCCTCCTGAAAACAAACAAACAAACCCAACTCACTGTCGTTGGGTCAATTCTGACTCATAACCACCCTACAGGGCAGGGTAGAACCTGGTCCAGGGAGTGTCTGAGAATGTAAATCTTCGTTAATTGACCAGATTTTAACATTGGTAAAGTGGGACACCATTGACCAGGGGTAAGGTGGGAAGGGGGGATTAGAGGGAGTATAATCCCTTCCCATTCTCCTGCTGTCCCCTAGCTTATCATGTACTTTCCAAGAAATCGGGATTTTTTTAAAGACACCTCGGGATGTGGGAAAAATTGTTTAAAATCGGGACTGTCCAGGCAAAAGCGGGACATCTAGTCACGTTAGTCTTGTGGATCTGGTGGATCTTCCTGTATTCGGCATCGTTGCATGTGCTGCGTGAGTCTAAAGAAGAATTATGGCCTAGTATTGGACATATGGGCTAATATCAGACTTATGGACTTGATCTAGGCTGGGCTAGAATGTTTTCTCAATATAAAATTAGTCTTTAACTTCATGGGAGTAGAAAGGCTCATATTTATCCCCCAGGGCTGGCTGTTGGCTCCCAACTTTAACCTTGTGGTTAGCAGCCCAATGCATAACCACCAAGCCAACAAGGCATCTTGAGTTCTCCTAGAAATCATTGTTGACCAATGGGGATCCAATGGGGATCCAAGGAGCATGGAAAACTACCCTGTATCCTTATCTAATGTAAGTCATCCCATAATTTTGTTAAAAACACATCTCAGGGCTGAGCCCCAGTGGCATAGTGGTTGAGTGCAGGACTGCAGCCCACTGGGTTGGCAGTTCAAATCCAGCAGCAGCTCTCCAGGAGCAAGGCTGGGTCTCCTGGTCCCACCAGAGGGCAGTGATGCCCACAAAAAAAAACACATCTCAACAACAAAAATGTTTTTCTTGGTGTCTGTGGCAGTCATGTGCTTATGTTAATTTCATGATTGAGATGTAGAAATGGAGTCTAGCCTGTTAATCTAGAGATAGCCATTGAGGTCTCTGTGGGCATGACTTTCTCCTGAGATTTCTGGGAAATCTCGCAATATTTCCCTCATGGAGATGAGAAGCTTTCTCCCAGTTCTTGGGAGTTAGTCTCAGAGACAATGAATTACAGACAATGTGGCAGCATCTGAGGAGCTGAAGGAGTCAGAGGAGAGGCTACACGGCCTTGCCCTGATGGAACCAGACCTCTGAAGCTGGCGAACTCATGTGGAGATCCCTGCCAGCACTCAGTTGCCTCTGCCACCACTGGATGCTGTTGATGGACCCTGAGCCCTGGAAGCGAGGAGCCATGGCGAGACCCCTGCCAGCTCCGGGATTCTGCACCCACCGACCTGTGACTTCATGAGTCGGAAGGAGACTTTATAGACCAATATCGGGCATATGGGCTAATATCGGACTTGTGACTTTGAACTGGACTGGGTTGGGATGCTTTCTTAATGTCCTATTCCTCTTGTATATAAACCATACCCTTATATCCTTATGCATGTGTATGGATTTGTTTCTCTAGTTTACCTGGACTAACACAGTGTCTTTGTGTTTAGACCTGTCCCTGAGGTTATTTGGAGCACTAATTCAGAAAACTGCATTGGATATGCAGACAATTAGATAGGGTGTTCTGCTCTATTTTCAGCTATTATGTTATGCTAATTATCATATTAGGTTAAGTATGAGACAAATTAAGATCCACAAATTATAGAATGGTACCAAAAAGGGAAGAGGAATAATTTCCTTTTGTATTAATAGACTTCCAAGGGAATCTGTAATATGGGCCCATGGTTGTTTAGGCATTGAGCTGCCAGTCATAATGTTAATGGTTGAAAACCACCAGTCATTCTTCAGCCTTTAAAAGATTCAAAGATTTGGAAACCCAAAGAGGCAGTTTTCTGAATTGATTAGCTAGCAGTAGAATTTTCTTTTTGCTATGAAAAACAGCAATATATACAGAGACGACAAGTTGTATACTACAAAGCTGGAGTACGATTAGAGAAGAATGGAAAATAAAAAATAAAATTGAAAGGACACATATATGGAAGCAATTTAAAAAGTGTCAGAAATGTAAGGTGTGGCAGTTACCTAATATACTGTCCAGTTGAAGAAGGGGTAGGGTCTAGCCTATCAATCAGATTGCAGCTTGATGATGACCTCATTTTGGAGACTTAATAGAGAGAAATTGCTCACTGGAGGCCAGACACACTATCTCTCAGTTACGCATTTCTGTTGACCAGTCACCTGGAGCGAAACTGATGGAAG